>JAHWFP010182908.1:27083-46908 GCA_023313725.1 Lithobius niger
CCCCCCCCCCCCCCTCCTTCAATAGTTGCGATGCCTGACATCGTAGTTTATTTTTATAGGCCTAAATTCACGTTGTTTATGAGTTTTAAACTCACTGCACTTCCATGCCAGGCCTCTAATTTTCACAAAGCCTTTAAAAAAACCTTTGTTGACTCAGCTCCTTCTGTAAACAATGTAAATACACGGAGTCAACTCCCCACGCATTGAGAGCAGCCTCGCTACCCTGACCGTCCGGGCTGTCATGGCCGACTTCCGGTAGCGACAGCTCGGCCGGTTTGGGTCAGTCTCTCCTCCTCTAAGTGTCCACCTCTTCCCCACTCACCCCCTCCGTCGCTCTCCTACAGGTCCGCGCTAACCCTCTGCCTGCTTGCCAAGCAGAAGGCATAAAAACCCAGACGCAGTAGAGTTTCGACAGCACAGCACAGCTCAGGATACTCAAAGCTAGAGGTCGCTACGCCGGTCGGGAGTGGAGATGCTGCGGTCCGATTGTTGCCATGCCGGGCAAAAGTAGTGGTTCGTATTGTACTTAGTTTAACTTTAAAAGTTTATTTTTTCGACTTTACATCAAAATTTATAGTTTAATTTTAAACTTAACCTCGTAGCTTTAGTAGTTAATTTTATGGTGCATCAAGCCAAACGGCATTTCGGACGTTGGCAGCCGTAATTTAAGGGTTCACGGTCCCTTACTAAAAACCAGCATTCTTTATTATGTTTTTTTAAACGCAGTTTAAAGTAAACAAAGGACGGCTTGATCTTCGTGGGGTTTCCATTGATTAATCGCTCGGATCGACTTTATAGGTAGCTGCGGCTTCTGTAATTTAAGGAGTTGACTTATCAACAGCAACTCTAGGAGGTTTAATGCTTTGTTAATTCACGTTGAAACATAACTGTAAAACAGGTCTACTATTATAAGTCAGCCGAGGCTGTTTGTAATTTAGAGGGCTCTTTTGCGAAATCCCCTTGTGCCTAATCAAACTCACTATTTCTATTTGAAATTGTTTTGTGAACATAGCGTTTGTTCAAGTTGAATTTAATGTAAATTCCCCCTGTTATTTATAAACTAAGTCCAGTTGTAAATTTGCCAAATGTAAATGTAAAGTGCGGTCATTTTAACATGTTTGTTTAAAATAAAAACCAGGAGTTTTAAACGTCCGACGGTTTGTTCGTTCGTTGTTTTGCTAGAAGTTAGTATTTAAGACAATTCTCTTCAAATCTAACTTAGCTAGCCTTTTCCCACCTTGGTGGCAGCGTTACCCGCTATTTATTCACTAGTCAGGTCTTAGATTACGACTTCAATGCTCCATTCCCTACATCGGGACAGTAGCAGTTGTGCTGTTTAACCGAAAAAGTATGTAAACGCCAAACAGAGTGATTGATAGCAAGATCCAGTTACACCAGGCGACCGGCGATGTTACAAGCACCTACTCCGTCGTAGCATCCGCCGTTACAAATGGTGGCAGCGGTAGGATGAACAGGTGCTGTTCCTTCAAGCGTTTCCCCCCTGCCATGCTACTATGCCATTTGTGTTGAACAATTCTTCAACAAAGACGTCCGTGACTCAGACACTACAGTCACAGAAGCCCGCATTGTAGTAAAAATCAATGCCGAAGCAGATGTCAGCATTGCCGCTAAAATCAATGCAAATCCCGATGTCCGCACTGCCGACAATATCAGTGCCCGTCATCAGCGCCCGCAACTAAGCCGTTCCGGAGCCGAGAAGCAAGGATCGCAGACCCCCCCCCCGTCTTGGAAAGCAACAAGCCGTGGATCGACAGCTGCCCGGAGGATTTGGCCAACACCAGGACGCAAAGCTCCGTAGCAGTATTCAGTGGACCTTGGACAACGCCAACCATCGTTCCAGTGAAGTAGGCCTCAACCAGACGTCCTACTACAAGCCGGAAGTGTGCTAGCCGATTCATTCGTCAGGTGGGAAGTTTGGATTTGGACTAGACTGACCGCACAGTGATTGTGTATAGGGTAAGTGTGCATAAGATATGCTTAAGGCCGCCAAGCCGAGTGTTATAGTTAAGAGCCTTTTAGGTATTTTAATTGTTTATACACCTGAGTGCTAGGGGTCTAAAATAAGTGTATTTCTTGCTAAAACCTACCGTAGTTGGGAGAGAAGTGTTTTTAATAACTCGCTCTGCACAATTTAAAAGTAAAATTAATTTGCGGCTGCATTTTAATGAAGTTTCATTTATAAGAGTTTTATTTTGAAGCTTAAAGTTAAAAATGTCCAACATGGATGATTTTGAAGAAGTCGTTAAAGACATTCAGTACAAAGACCTGAAAAAGGCCTGTTTAAAATTAGACCTAACCGTTAGTGAAACCCGTCACGAATCCGTGACTATTTTGAAAAATGCTGTCGAGGAAGAAAAAATTTCCGTTGACGATCTCTCTGACGAACTAGCTCCGGCTATAGAAAAAAGAGAGGCTACCATCCTACAAAAAAAGGAGTTAGCAGCCAAAGAGCATGAGCTCGTGCTTAAAGCCGAAGAATTAAGGTTTAAAAGCAGTTGAGTTAGCCGCCGTAGATAAACGTATGGCGCACGAACTAGCGTTACGGGACCAAGAGGCCCAAATAAGGGATAGAGACGCTCAGTTAAAGGAGCAAGAAGCACTAATTAGCGAACGCGCTAGTGCTCGTGAATTATTAAAATTAGATAAGCAGATCGAAATAGCAAGGGTAACGGCTGCAAATCTTAATAATGATAGTTCAAACTCTAGTAGTGGTACCGTTACCCCTCCTAACCCCAGTGTCCCTGTCAACAAACCTGGTAAAATTGCTGACCCTGTCAGACTTGTAAATAGATGGACTTCCGAATCGGAAATTAATAGTTTTTTTAAGATTTTTGAGAAAACTATGGAGACACAACGAATTGACAAAACAGAATGGGTCGTCGGATTACAGCCCCTTCTCGGTGAAATTTTGATTAAAGTATGTGATCAAATGTCGATCCTAGAAATGCATGATTATGAGTTAGTCAAAATCAGGTTACTGGAAAGGTTTGTGCAAACGAAGGAAGCCGTACAAGCCCAGTTTCGTTCACTTGAACGTGGCCCCGAACAATTGTTCCACGAACATGCGTTCGCACTCGAAACCCTATTTTCCAGATGGGTATCATTAGCTAAAGTAAATAACAGCTACGACAAGTTGGCTAATTTAATCCTACTTGAGCAATTCACTAAATCGTGTCCTATTGCACTGCGCAAGTGGTTGCCGGACCAAATTAAACTTGGTACGTTAACTGAAGCAGCCAAACTCTGTGACGAGTTCACAACCAGAAATAAACAAATTTCTGCCGATATGGCCCTTAAAACAGGGAAAGCACCAGCTAGTGCTCCGTCGTCTAGTCAGACTTCTAAAGTCTTTTCTAAACAAAACAAGCAAACTCGGAATGTATTAGCTAACCCGGTTGGGACTAATAATAGCAGTGGTAGTGTAATTAGCTCTGATGCTAACACTGATAAAACCGACAATGTCAAATCTAACAATGTTAGAACGTGTTACGAATACGGCTCGGCCTCGCACCTCCGCAATCGCTGCCCCGAACTAAACAAAGCTTCGGCATCCGCTAATACATGCTTTCTCGTGGGGAAAGATGCCCTAACTATTTTAAAATCCAGCACTATAGATGCTAGTGTAGGAAAGAATAACATTAAAGTTTTGTGCGATTTCGGGAGCTCAGTTTCAATCGTTAGTGCCAAACTAGCCAAAGGTTGGCCACGCCTAAAGCAAAAAAGCAGATGCCAAACTATCCTAAGCAGCGACATAGTGGTCTTAGAACAGGTAAACCTAGGTTTAAAGTTAACGAATGGAGCAATGTTAAAAACATTAGCTTGCGTTTCGAAAGCATCTAGGCCTATTTTCGATGTGGTTTTGGGTATACCAGGGATTAATTTGTTAAACCAAGCAGTAAACCAGCCTCGAGATTTTGCCCCCAACGCTGCAAATATGTCAGCCCCCCGAGCGCGTCATTCAAAAAAGCGCTCACGTAAACAGACCCCGCCCAGCCCCACGAGAGTGTTCCAGTCCCAAGCGTCGCGAGACTTTCAGACGCCTAATGAACGGCAACCAATCGTCGTTCGGTCGCTAAATACCAAAGTTTTGAATGGGAGGGATCTCATTACAAATTCTTCTGGCCAGCGCTAAGTAACACAGCAACAAGTGGATACCGTCCACGCCCCAACGATCCTCGATTGGCTACAGTGTCGCCATAAGGCCAACGCACCTCAGAAGGGTAAACTGAAACGCAGTTTATCAGATCGTGATGTGAGCCGAAGTGTGTTCATGTCCAGTTGGCCAGAAAATAACGAAACCAGCTTCGCAAGTAGGCTTGTGTCACGAAGTAAATCGTCCCCTAACCTAAAAGTTAGTAAACACAGCTAGACTGATTTTAAATAAAATTAAATCGGTATGCCAGTAGTGAAAACTTAAATGCACGTTTTTTTTCCTGATCCTTTTTACGTTAGGACCCGATGTTTTGTTGCTAAGCTTTTATCTTGGAAAAGGGTGTAATTTTTGTGCTTGATCACCACAATTATGACTCTTTAAACTAAATAATTGTTTTTTTAGTTGAAACTAAGGTTGTAATGCTAACCTAACCGAAAGTTAAAATGTAATTTTACCAGTAGGGAGTAAGTAAAACCTTTAAATGGTCTCCAAACTGAACAACTAAAACTTGTGTAGTTTTTTTTTCCTAAAAATAGTTTTTTGTGCAAACTGGTGCAAGCCACCCAGTTTAACCCTAGTAGTGTGTAAATTTTCTACAAGTTGAGTTTTTTTCTACACTAAAAACCGGAAACCTAACAAACTAGTTTCCCGTACAAGTTTTTTTTAAATAGTAATTGTACGCCGCTACAAAAGTGGCTACAGCTATGAACACCTAACCTAAACACCAAAAATCGTGTTTATTGCTTTAAAGTCTGCAAACTTTAAACTGCTTCATTAACAAACCTGGATAGTTGTGTAATTAACGCTGATACTCCCAGCAGGTATTTTGTTTAAACATTAATTGTTAAAACACGTCATTTTCAGTACAAATTGACTGGAAATTAATTTTTTATCTTTAAAATTTTGTTAAGTGGTATATTGAAAGTGCAACCACACCAAAAGGAACTTTCAGCTATTTCCCGTTTCGGAACTCTACACCTAAATTTTAAGTGCCTATGTTTTACTCTTTTTGTCACTATCAACGTCTCCGTATGTGGGAGAATATTGTCAAAGACTGTAACGACACTAATTAAATATTCATTAGGAATATTCTACGGGGGTTGCAACTTGTTCCCGGTTGGCCCTTCTTAAGGTTTTACGAAACATTTTTCCTGCAAAAAATTTGTCTGTCTCACCTCTGAGTGCAAAAGGTCAACTCTGTCGTTAAAAGGTTGCTGGTTATTATCTACAAAACCTCCCAGTGATGTATAATATGTTTAAGTTATGGGTACCATCTCAAAACCCTTCAGTGTAAGATTCTCCTATGTAAAACAAGTTGTTTGGTAACCTTAAACCACACCAGTGGTAGTCTGTTAACTTTAAATAGAGCTGATAGTTGCGCATGCGCTTATAGTACCCTCTATACCGATCATTATCGCAAGCTAGGTCCTGAGGAGTGCGCCCAGGGGTTTTTTTTCGAGGTTTTCCCAGATAAATAAAATAACTTTCTGTGCACGGCTGACTGGTTAGAGCATTAAATGTTGCGACTATCTCATTTGAATTAACAGCTACAAAAACCCTCAAACTGTGACCCTTTATGGTCAAAATTTGCGTTTTTATTTATATAAACTTTTGTTTGCTCCAATTTCCTTTGTGGCCTGTACGACTTTCCTGCAACAAGCAGCGCGGACAGCACTAAGTTAATTTTTGCAACTAGTGTCCATTTAAACTTGTAATTTTTATTTACAAAAATTTCTTGAGCCACAAAAACGTCAGTCCCCCAAAAACATAAAATGGCAATTTGTATTTTTTGTAAACAGTGTATTTTATAACTTGTGGTGATGTATTTCACGGGAGGTGTATTCCTTGGTGCATTAATTTCTGCAATTTATTTGCATGGCTTGGCAGTCTTGTGTAAACGCGGTCTCGTATCAGACGCTCGTGGTGAGGACACCTCAACACCACCGAAGAAAAAACCTGAGGGCAGCACTCTTACCTACCAGAAGAGCATCGTCTTTATGGCGATTTACACTATAAAATGTAAATACTGTATAATATTTCTTTAGGCATAAAGCCAAAACACCTTTTCAGCTTAGTTGTGTTGTAGATGTTAAAAACACACGATATTTTTTATTTGTAACAAGTGACGACTTTGTTTATTTATGAAAAATGTCCGATGTCCAAACTAGTTTAAAGTCTAACCTAAACTGCGATATAGCCCTTTAAAAACTAGCTGGAACATTTAATCTTTTGATTTGTGCACTTATTGCATTTTGGTAAATTTAACTTCTTGCCATGAACCCTACCGGAGCTCCAATGTTTATGTTTGTATATTTTCACGGACCCAGTGTATGACTTTATGTTTATTTTTTATAGCATCTCCATCCAAACTCCGACCGTAGTGAACCTCTAAAAACGTAAACAAACTAGCTTTCCTTCGTTAAAAACATGCCTTGTATATAGCAGTTTCATTCCCAAAGTCGAATAATAATTCTGTGCATTACACTTCGTCCCCCCCCTCCTTCAATAGTTGCGATGCATAACATCGTAGTTTATTTTAATAGGCCTAAAAATCACGTTGTTATGAGTTGAAACTCACTTGCACTTTTCAAACCTGGCCTCTAAGTTTCCAAGTCGGCAATTCCCTTTGTCAATTCAAATCTATCCAATCAAAACACTGCTTCAATTCCGTCAGCTAGTCAGAGCGCTCAAGCTACCCTGGTCGTCCGCGCTGCCACTCCAACTTCCGGTAGTGACAGCTCGGCCGACCTGTCAGTCTCTCCTCCTCCAGATGTCCGACACCTCTTCCCGCACCCCCCCCCCCCTCCGCAGCTATCCTCGGCGTCCACACCAACTTCCGGTAATGGGTATAAAACCACAAACCCAGAAACACTCGTTAGCACAGCTCAAGGATTCTCAAAGCTAGAGGTCACTACGCCGGTTGGGAGTGGAGGTGTCGCGGTCCGATTGTTGCCATGCCGGGCAAAGGTGGTGGTTCGTATCGTACTTAGTTTAGCTTTAAAAGTTTAATTTTTAGACTTACATTCAAAATGTATAGTTTAAACTTAACTTAACCTCGTAGCTTTAGAAAGTAAATTTATGGTGCGTCAAGCCAAACGGCATTTCGGACGTTCGCGGCCGTAATTTAAGGGTTCACGGTCCTTTACTAAAAACCAGCTTTTTTTTTTCATGTTTTTTTAAACGCAGTTTAAAGTAAACAAAGGACGGTTTGATCTTCGTGGGGTTTCCATTGATTAAACGCTCGGATCCACTTTATAGGTAGCTGCGGCTCTGTAATTTAAGGAGTTGATTTATCAACAGCAACTCTGGGAGGTTTAATGCTTTGCTGTTACACGTAGAAACAAAACTGTAAAACAGGTCTACTTTTATTAGTCAGCCGAGGCTGTTGATAATTTAGAGGGCTCTTTTGCGAAATCCCCTTGTGCCTATACAAATCACTTTTTCTATTTGAAAATGTTTTAACTGAACATCGTGTTTGTTCTAGTGTTGAATTTTATTGTAAATTCCCCGTGTTATTTATAAACTAATTCAGTTGTAAATTTGCCAAATGTAAATGTAAAGTGCGTTTTGATTTTTAACATGCTTGTTCAAAAATAAAACCAGGAATTTAAAACCCAGTTGGTTTACTCGTCCGTCGTTCGCTAGAAGTAAGAAATTAAGACAATTCTCTTAAACTTAGCTTAGCTAGCCTAATTTTCCCACCTTGGTGGCAGCGTTACCGCTTATTATTACAGTTAGCCTACAATATAAGGACATGTGTAGATCCATTCCCTACGCCGGGACTGTACCTGTTGTGCTTGTTTGAAACAAAAAAGTACCCAAAAGTAATAGTAAGAAGATCTAGTTACACCAGGCGACCGGCGATGTTACTAGCACCTGCCAGTCGTAGCATCCGCCGTTACACTTGTTCTTTAGCATGTCTTGTGTGCACTGACCTTTTCTGTTGTAGCACTTATTTGGAGTTCGACAGAAACCCCAAATAGAGTCCTCCGCGTGGGGGCGTGTAAACCCGGTCTCGTATCAGACGCTCGTGGTGAGGACACCTTAACACCACTGAAGAAAAAACCTGACGGCAGCATTCTTCCACACCAGAAGAACAATCGTCTTTATGGCGATTTCACTTTAAGATGTAAATAATGTATATTTTTTTAGGCATAAAGCCGAAACACTTTCCAGCTTAGTTGTGTTTTAGATGTTGACAACACACGATATTTTTTATTCGTAACAGGTGACGACTTTGTTTATTTATGAAAAATGTCCGATGTTCAAACTAGTTTAAAAACTAACCTAAACTGCGATATAGCCCTTTAAAACTAGCTGGAACATTTAATCTTTTGATTTGTGCACTTAATGCATTTTGGTAAATTTAACTTCTTGCCATGAACCCTACCGGAGCTCCAATGTTTATGTTTGTTTATTTTTACGGACCCAGTGTATATTTTTATGTCTAATTTTTTTAGCATCTCCATCCAAACTCCGACCGTAGCAAACCTCTAAAACGAAAACAAACTAGCTTTCCTTCAATTAAATCATGCCTTGTATATATCAATCCGTTTCCCAAAGTTGAATATTTATTCTGAGCAATAGTCTTCGTCCCCCCCCCCTCCTTCAATAGTTGCGATGCCTAACATCGTAGTTTATTTTTATAGACCTAAATTCACGTTGTTTATGAGTTTTAAACTCACTGCACTTCCATGCCAGGCCTCTAATTGTTCACAAAGCCTTTAAAAAACCTTTGTTGACTCAGCTCCTTCTGTAAACAATGTAAATACACGGAGTCAACTCCCCACGCATTGAGAGCAGCCTCGCTACCCTGCCCGTCCGGGCTGTCATGGCCGACTTCCGGTAGCGACAGCTCGGCCGGTTTGGGTCAGTCTCTCCTCCTCTAAGTGTCCACCTCTTCCCCACTCACCCCCTCCGTCGCTCTCCTACAGGTCCGCGCTAACCCTCTACCTGCCTGCCAAGCAGAAGGCATAAAAACCCAGACGCAGTAGAGTTTCAACAGCACAGCACAGTTCAGGATACTCAAAGCTAGAGGTCGCTACGCCGGTCGGGAGTAGAGATGCCGAGGTCCAATTGTTGCCATGCCGGGCAAAAGTAGTGGTTCGTTTTGTACTTAGTTTAACTTTAAAAGTTTATTTTTTGGACTTTACGTCAAAATTTATAGTTTAATTTTAAACTTAACCTCGTAGCTTTGTAGTTAATTTTATGGTGCGTCAAGCCAAACGGCATTTCGGACGTTGGCGGCCGTAAGTTAAGGGTTCACGGTCCCTTACTAAAAACCAGCTTTCTTTATTATGTTTTTTTAAACGCAGTTTAAAGTAAACAAAGGACGGTTTGATCTTCGTGGGGTTTCCATTGATTAATCGCTCGGATCTACTTTATAGGTAGCTGCGGCTTCTGTCATTTACGGAGTTGACTTATTAACAGCAACTCTAGGAGGTTTAATGCTTTGTTAATTCACGTTGAAACATAACTGTAAAACAGGTCTACTATTATAAGTCAGCCGAGGCTGTTTGTAATTTAGAGGGCTCTTTTGCGAAATCCCCTTGTGCCTAATCAAACTCACTTTTTCTATTTGAAATTGTTTTGTGAACATAGCGTTTGTTCAAGTTGAATTTAATGTAAATTCCCCCCGTTATTTATAAACTAATTCCAGTTGTAAATTTGCCAAATGTAAATGTAAAGTGCGGTCATTTTAACATGTTTCTTTAAAATAAAAACCAGGAGTTTTAAACGTCCGACGGTTTGTTCGTTCGTTGTTTTGCTAGAAGTTAGTATTTAAGACAATTCTCTTCAAATCTAACTTAGCTAGCCTTTTCCCACCTTGGTGGCAGCGTTACCCGCTATTTATTCACTAGTCAGGTCTTAGATTAGGACTTCAATGCTCCATTCCCTACATCGGGACAGTAGCAGTTGAACTGTTTAACCGAAAAAGTACGTAAACGCCAAACAGAGTTATTGATAGCAAGATCCAGTTACACCAGGCGACCGGCGATGTTACAAGCACCTACCCCGTCGTAGCATCCGCCGTTACACTTTTTCTTTTCAAAAAAAGTTTTCTCTTTACAAAGAAAAATAATATAATTGGGTTGCGCCACGACAATCACGATACGAGTTCATGCCCTTTATACAGGGTGGTCCACAAAAATCTGACAACCCACAATTTTCCAAGTTCAAATTTTCTACTTAGCACCCCTCAGAACCAGGAAGGAAATAAATCAAATATAATGAAATGGAAGATTTATGTCCTTTCCTAGTTATGAGGGGTGCTAACTAGAAGAGTTAGACTTAGAAAATTTTGAGTCATCAGTTTTTTGTGGCCCACCCTGTATTACGTTGCGGGTGAGTGTCGCCAATAATAGTAAACGGGGGAACTACATTGTTTAGTAGTATACAATGAAGGTTCTCACAGACATCACTACAATCGGATCGCTACGAGTAACAATTGATAGACGTACATTATATGGCTACACTTGGCACCGTAGTTAACTGACAATAGTTCATAATAACCTCGGCCGAGGGTTTGTATTGTTCAGGAAGAAGTGTTAATTAAAAGTTAATAATCCGTACTTTAGCCAAAGCAAACATGAGCTAATTAATTTATGACAAGCACACAAAAATGAACTTACACTGGTTAAGTTCCACACAAAATGTCTAAGGAGCAATGTCTGCTTTAACGGTAATTATGGTTATAAGTTAAACACTTTGATGGTAAAAAGGGAGCAATAATGTGGAGAGGGGGGCAGGGGCCTATGCCACCTCTCCGGAGTAAACTACAGTTATGCTTCCGCAAAAGTAAAAACGGACACTCCTCAAGTTTAATTAACAACCACACGTATACCAGATGTCTGTGACTATCGGAAAGCAACAAGAGAAGGCAGGTAGTGCCGCTACATTATTAAACCAAGAGTTGAAAACGACATAGATTCCTTGACGATTATTAGCTAGAGTTAAATGTTAGATATTTTTATTATTTAAACTCAGGATCGCTGATAACTTAAGCTCCACCGCTGTGGTAGCAAAAACCAGACTTATTTTACTAAACCCTGGCTTTAACACCATTCCCTCACCGGGCCAGTACTGCAGTGCTAGAATGTAAAAGTCGACCCATAGTCAGAAAAGTAACTTAAGAACACTGCAACTGTAAAACTAGATATCAGCCGCTATTACAGGCACCTCCAGTTGTAGCAGCTACCGCTACAAAAGCATATTTATCTCATTAGGGGTTGGACGAATATTCAAATGGGATATATCCTATTTAAATATTCACCACTAAAAAAATTAAGTTAACTTTGCTGAAGTGAGTATTTTTTTTATTTTTTAGTTTAACCTCATTTTCCAGTGGGCTTCTCTTTCCTGATCACCGATCAACCGAATAAGAAATGCTTCAAATCCAGAAAATGCTGACATGCTAATTTTTTTGTGAAAAATAGGCGAAAGCTAAATAACATCAAGAATTTGTAGGGCTGGGCTAACACTGAAATCTAAACATGTTGCAACAGGTTTTTTGGGGGTTTTTAGTAACCGATCGTTTTTTCGAGCGTAGTGAATGCCTAATAGAGGAAACTAAACTAAATTTTACTTTGCTATTTAATAAAAGTTAAGCAAAAGAGCATGAAGGATTTTTTGGGGGGAGATGGGGGCACGACAGGTCTACACAGCAAAAAAGATTGTATTTTGAGCAAACATTCTAATTTTTCCCTATAGTTCTACCCCTAGTACTGATTATAACGATACGGGCAGGTCACTTCTTACCTTTGGTACTGCGGCTTGAAACACAAAATTCTTGACAGGTTCCGGGTTTTTGCTAATTGTTGTCACTACCTTAACGCTCACATCAGGTATGGGGATATTTTGGCCATGATGAAGAACGACATTTACCCCATTTCTGTCATATAGCGTGAGAGGAGCAACAGAACCTGAACATAACAAATATAAAGGGATTACAAAAGTACGGCAAACGACTAACACTTAGTTTTATAGAAAGAAATAATACAAAGGATGGTAACGAATGAATCAAGTTATGGTATTAACCCATGCATGCACAGGGACAAAGTTTTGAATTTGAAAGTGTCAAATACAGTAAAAACATTGAAATACAAGGGCCACCTGGTTGATTTCTGTTTCTATGTTGCCTTTATGAAAATATACATTACTTTTAGCATTCTCCTTCTCCTAATGACGTTTGTACTAGAGATTAGAGTTCTGGACTCCTCCACGCAACGCTATCCACTGCACATCCTACTGCGCAGCCTCCGGCACTTGGTCGGCGACAAATGCTTCATCTTTTATTTCTATAGTGCCCAGTTGGCGACTCAGAGGGAAGGAGGGTGGGAAGAAGGAAATGTATATTTTCATAACGACAGGAGAAACAAATCCACAAGGTGGCCATGGTAATTCAATGTTTCTAATGCCACGAAAACATCAAAATACCAGTATTACCTGGTTGATTTTGGTT
The DNA here is from genome assembly GCA_023313725.1 of Lithobius niger. Classification (NCBI taxonomy): domain Eukaryota; kingdom Metazoa; phylum Arthropoda; class Chilopoda; order Lithobiomorpha; family Lithobiidae; genus Lithobius; species Lithobius niger. The sequence continues at coordinate 39,719 of JAHWFP010182908.1, forward strand.
TCTATTGCCTCCTGAAAATATCAAAGGTTTCGTAAGCTTGAACGATGACAGTTTGATCTAGGTGGCAATCAAGCGGGTGGAGGTTACACCAGTTCTATTGAAGGTAATGAATAGTTGAGTTCGATCCTTTTCGAATTGGTTTGGATGCATTGAGGTAGAAGCGTATAGCTCGAACCGGACATAAGGCTCTGTCTTGGTCGTCACTCAAAATATTAGGAAGAGAAGGAATGATGACCGGTTTCGTTTGTTCAGCGGGTTTCTGTATCTTCGCACGGGATGATGCATGTGGAGTCAGAGAAACACCAGAATAGTCGTCTAGAAAGAAGCAATCGGAGGCGGTGGCGGATAAAACCTGAAGTTCTCCGCAGTGAAGACAGGCTGCAAGGGCTACAAGAAATACTGCTTTCCTGGTGAGGTGACTAGGTTGAGAGGAACCCTATGGGTTCATAGGGAGGGGATAGAAAGGCAGACAAAACAATAGAAAGATCCCAGTCGGGGAACTGCCGACGCAATCATGGCCTGTCTATTTGAAAGTAATGGATTAAAGAGGAGATTCGGTAATCGGTAAGAAGGTTATATGTCTTCCTGCGGCCCGGAAGACAGCATTCAGGGCGGATCGGTAAACGAAGATTGTAGATCCTCGGAAGCCACTCTTGAATAATGAGGTGAAGAATCGGAGTAATTGTAGCATAGGGGGATCAATAGGATCAACTTGTTCTCTGATACACCAGCAAAGCCAACATCGCTAGTGACTGTCGTAAATTTTGTTGGTAGAGGCGCATGGCACGAGAGGCAATGTGAACGGCCACGCCTTCAAAAATTCCTGACGTTTGAAGGAGTTCAACGATAGTAGGCACCCGTGAAGACGAAGTGCTTGAGGGTTCGGGTGAGGGATCGATCCCATGGCTTGGGAAAATTGGTTCGGTATTAGTGGTAGTGACCGAGGAATATCGATGAGGAGGTCTAGTAGTAACGGGAACCAGGCCGTCACTGGCCAGTCTGGGGCTATGAGTAGGAATCGGCCGGTAGAGTTGGCGATCTTCCGTAGGACAAGGGGTAGTAGTCTTGAAGGTGGAAAGTCATAGGCGAATAGGTGATTCCAATTGAGAGTGAAGGCGTTTACCGCCAATGCTTGGGGATCGGGAAGGAGATTGACAAACTGGAAGTCTGGCATTGAGATGGGTTGCGAAGAGATCCAACATGGGACGTCCCTAAAGGCGAAAAACGGTTATTGCAGACTGTTTGGTGGAGCGTACATTCGCTGGTTGGCGGCGTCGAGCGGGACAGGGAATCGGCAATCATGTTCAGGTTGCCGGGATGTGGAGTGGGATCAGGCAAATCTGTTGTTGAATGTAAAACTGGAAATCCTGGATGGTAGGCGATGGAGAGATAGGGATCGTGTTCTGCCACCTTCCCGTAGGTGGGCAACAGTAGTGGTGTTGTCAATGTGTACTTGGACTATACGACCTGTGACATAGTGTTGGAAGTGTCGCAGACTTTGGAGAACCACGCGTAGTTCTAGGAGATTAATGTGGTCGGTTGACTTGGTTCCATAAGTGCCGGACACTGTTAGCTGTTGATGTGGACGCCCCATCGCATCAGGGATGCGTCTGTGAAAAGGTGGATTTGGGGAACTGGTTTGTGGAGGGGACCGAAGCAGTGAGGTTCTTGATGTCTATCCACCAGTTGATTGTAGTGAATGGGAAAGAGGGATTGATCCGGCGGGGTGGGAAGAGTATGGCCTGTTGCGGGCTGCCCCATTGGGCAAGTCGGTAATGATGGAGTGGTCGCCATCCATCTGCCGTACGGGACTAAGTCCGCGAATGAATCGATGGTGCCTATGATTGAAGCAAGGTCGCGAAACATGTGAAGAGGTTGGTGAAGGAAGGCCCGTAGAAAAAGAAAGGTGAGTCTCTATTCTTTCTGGAGACGGCATAACTGTGGTTTAGTCGAGATCGAAGAATACCCCGAGGAAGATAATTGATTTGACGAGGTTGATACCTATTCCTAAGTGATGAAAAAGAGACACGACGATGTGAACGTTGGTGGAGAGGATCGTGGGATCGGGGTGAGGTAATAAGCACTCGTCGAGGAAAGCATGGATGCGAATCCCCTGCTGATGTAAATACGTAAGGACCGGTCGAAGCACTATGACACAGGCGTGAAGGAGAATGTGAAAATAAGCGTCGGCTTTTTTTTTTGTATACAAGTCTACCTGCTCGTAGAAGAGTAGGTGCGGGTGTCGTTGATTCCCACGTCGGACTTCGTAGTATAGGGGGAACCTAAACTTAGCTTGAAACTAACGTTAGAGAGAGGATTACTGGTCCGTATGTCACCTTTGCCAGGCTTGGGCATAAAAACGAAGGCGTCCCCCCACTCCTGTGGGGCGATAGGAAGAATTGCGGTTCCTTAGGGCGGGAACGGGAAGGTGATCGTTGGCGCCGTCTATCAAGGGCGGATAATCGTCCCAGGGACCGTGCATGACCTCGACCTAGGGACTGTGAGGGAAAGGGTGATTAGGACTGTGGGAAGGAAACCGTGGGTGCAGCTGGTTGCCTTGTGGTTCCCCAGTTTCCTTTGGGGGAATCGGACGGGATGCAACCGCAGGCTGCTGGCGGCGTTCACTTATCAGGCGAATGGTATGGATGCAGAAGATTCTTTGAGAGGTGGGAAAGGGAATCGGTAATCGGGTAAGTGGACTGAATCGTGGTGACTGCACAGCTTACAATTCTAAGTGGATGGATGTAACAGGTGAAGGGAGGATCGGTCTAATCGGTGAAACCTTCCCTAATGCACCAGGGCGAACAACACCTCGAGGACGTAATGCCCCTCTACTTGCTACTGTTGGAGTGCAGAAAGCAGTTTAGGAAAGGTAGCAGATGGAGGATTACGAGGTGGGCGTATAATCGCCACCTGAAAGGGAGGAGTCCGTCCAGAACATCGGGGAGGTGCTGCTTGGAAAAAATGAAGACGTCGAGGAGGAACCGATACCGTGTGGGAGGGATCGGTGGTGAAGGTAATCAAGGTTGTGACCGGGTTCTCCTGAAAGCAAGTCAAAGGCCGCTGGAGGAATGTTTATTACGGCTGGCATACCCGAGGAATCGGGAGCCGCGATGACAACGGTAAGTCCATGTGGATCGAAGGGAATCGATGGTAGGAACCGATACCGTGTGAGAGGGATCGGTGGTTAAGGTAATCAAGGTTGTGACCGGGTCCTCCTGAAGGTAAGGCGGATCAAAGGCCGCCAGAGGAATGTGTATTATGGCTGGTATACCCGAGGAATCGGGGGCCGCGATGGCAACCGGCGAGTCTATGTGGATCGAAGCCTATTGACGGTAGGAACCGGGATCACCCGGTAATCGAAGGTACATGAATTGTGTTGTGGGGATCGGAACTCAAAGGTAGTTCATGAAACGTGAACGTCCTAGGAAAAGTAATTGTCCCAACCAACAGAGGGCGGTGGGGAAGTAGGTCATGGAGACCGATCCACAGGTTGTAGGAAGGCTTCGGTCCATACAGGAGGTACTGGGAGTTGTGTTGGGTATAAGAAGCAATCGGGGATGATTCCCTGACTGCTTTAAGTAACGCAGGTAGAGGGATATTGGAGAGATCGAGATTGGCGTAAAGTGGGGAACCGTGATCCACTGAGGATGGGTCCGGGGAATAGGAACCGTGTTAGTTATTTTCTTGGAACTCATGGCTTGGGACCGGGAATCGTGGAGGTGAAGCAACATCTTGTGCCGTTCGGAATGATGAATCCATGAGACTCTGAACCTGTGGGCTGAAAGAAAAAACGGACCGCTAGCCTGTAGAAGGCCGGATCGTGTGCTTAGTAGATGAACGTGAGGACAAGTGTAAAGAAGGTAAACGTGTTGAAAAAGACCAAGCTAAATTAGTAGCTGTCGTCCGAGTCCTAGCTCTGATTTCAAGTCTGATGTAACGTTCCTTGATGAGGGATCGCAGATCCTGGGCTGGCCATAGGGAACCGGGAACGAAGTTGCTGTGTCACACAGTTGAGGGGGAATCGAGTTCAGACAGGAACAGATTCCCAACTGGTAACCAGGATCGAGTGGATCGTGATCCGCTGTGAGGTCTAAAACCTCAACGTTGCTTGTGACCGGCTGGTCCAGGGAAACCAAAGTGGATCGGGAAGGCGGGTTGACGACCCATCATAAGGGATACCTTTCACCCGCGGTTAAGATCGTAAGCGGAAAAGGATTCGTAAACCAGGAACCAGCATACCCTTCACCCGCGGTAAGATGGTCATCTTGGTAAGAAATTCACACTTGCACCACCTGTGAGACTAGTATTTATTTAGTCTGCTTGAATTTTCGGGGATTTGTACTGATCCCCTTCATCAGAAATCACACAAAAAACTTTTGTAGATGGTAATCGGGAAGGGTATCGGGAACCAGGAACCGAGGACCGGGTAATAGGGAATCGACCTGGAGCAATGTAAACAGCGTGCGTCGTAGAGAAGAAAAGGTGAGCATAATGCTCCGCTTCGGTTTATATATAAGGAGGCCGCGCAGTAGATAGCGACACGGAAGAATATCTTCGATTTAATTTCTCTAGATTAAACAGCATTTGGAGAAGAGAAATGCTTTAAAAAAGGTAATGTATATTTTCACGGCAACTAGAAATATCATTACCTGATCTTTTAGCATTGCACAGACCTCGTCAAAGGTAGCGGGCGTCAACTTAAAGAAGCCTCATTGGGTAGCGCGCGGGTCCCCAAAAAGTAAAAACTTCACAATCGATATCATGTAGACAGAAGATCGAGGGGATCAAATTGCTTAAGGGGATGAGAATCCGTTTGGAGGCCACAAGGGGTCTGAGACGGTAAAGTCCCTCGGCTTGAGCAAACATGTCACGAAGATAGTGAGATGTAAAAACAGTAGGACTGCGCCACGAAGCAGCCTCCATGATGTCAGTAATAGCAAGAATTTATAGGGTTGGTAATTCTTGGCAATAGAAATGCTACTATGATAGATCCAGGAGGTCGAAATGTAATGGAGTTCATGAGCGGTCACTCGAATGCCTTGATCAACACAATTGATGACCACAGCGTTGCAGGCGTTTAGAATCACCATCTTGAGCCAGGAAGACACCGTACGAGCCGAGATCTCAGCAAAAGAGGAAGCGAAAGGTAGTAAAAGTTGAGATCGGTTTAGGAAAATCGGCTAGGAAGTTAGAAGCGGAGGGCTTGTACAGGGTTGAACTTGCTATCATAGCTTTTTTTTCCAGTTAGCTTTCATGTGTATCCGTACCAAATTCAATGCTTTTCACATAAAGTGAACAATGTCTTCTATTATGGGCAGTATTATTTCCATTACGGCATATATTATGCACTAATCATGATTCATTAGTACCACTTCCGGTAGGTACTTCCGGTTGTGTTGGTATCATTCGAAAAGAATATTTCAAGAGAAACAATAAAGGCAAGGGTGTAATTTCGTTAACTGTGAAAGGGAATTCAAAGTTTCATAGTCAGACATCAATTTGAAAAATAGCGCATTTTCTCTAACAAATTAGTACCACTTGCGGTAATTACTTCCGGTTATGTTTGGTATCGTTGAAAAGAAAATTTCAAGAGGAACAATAAAGTTGGGGATAGAATTTTACTAACTGTGAAAGGGTATTTCAATATATAACAGTATTTAAATAAATAACAGTTTAAGTGTCGAATTTGGGCGCCATTTTGAAAAAAATAGTGATTTTCCACCAAAAATATTTTGGTAGACTTTTGATGTTATTTATGACAGTTTTCAAGAGCGAATGCCGTTGGTTTCATCTTTGTACTAATTACTTCCAGGTAAAATCGTAAATTCAGGCACCTATTAGGACCCCATTCTAAATTCACAGTTTTAATTTTAAATTAACTTCTAGCTCGAAGAAAATTATGGTTGGCAAGCCATCGGCATTTCTGGCCCCCTGCCTTCCATAACTTCGACCAGTGTGCAAGACGACTTCAATCATCGGTGGAGATTGGACCAGACTTGAAGGACAACACAGCGATTGTGTAAACTGGGTAAGTGTACACAAGATATGCATAAGACCGCCAAGCCGAGCGTTATAGTTGAAAGCATTTATGTATTTTAATTATTCATCACAGAGTGCTAGGGGTCCTTTAACGTGTATTAAATGTATGTCTTACTGGATTTGGGAGAGAAATAAATTGCTCTGCTCAATTTTTAACGTAAAATAAATTTTCGGCTGCATTTAATTTTTTTTTTTTTTACTTAAAACCTAAAAACGTTAAAACTAAAAATGTCCGAAATAGAGGATTTTGACGATGTTGTAAAAGACATCCAGTACAAGGACCTTAAGAAGGCCTATTTAAAATTGGGTCTTACTGTAGATGAGACTAGGCATGAATCAGTTAAGATACTGAAAGATGCAATTGAGGATAAAAAACTTTCCTTATCGGAACACTCTAACGAATTAACAAGCGCTATAGAAAAGAGAGAGGCTATTATTTTGGCAAAGAAAGAATTAGCCGCTAAAGAAAATGAGCTTTATTTAAAAGCAGAGGAACTAAAGTTAAGAACCCTTGAAGTTGCATACGCAGATAAAAGGAGAGCTTTATAAATGGCCGAGGCAGATACAAGGCCGAGCCCACGAATTAGTCCTGAAAGACCAGGAAGCCCAAATTAGAGACCGAGACGCTTTAAATTAAAGAAAAAGAAGCTTGAATCCGAGAGCAAGAGGCATTAGTTACCGAACGTTCTAACGCCCAGGAACTTTTGAAGTTAGACAAGCAGCTAGAATTAGCTAAGCTAAACGCTCCTAATGGAAATATTAACCCGTCTCCGAACGGTGTTAATGGTGCTCCCCCAACTCAACCAAATCCAGTTCCTAAACATGGAAAAATTGCCGACGTAATTCGTCTAATTAATAAGTGGAGCCCCAAATCCGAAATTAACAGTTTCTTAAAGACTTTTGAACGCACAATGCTTAGTCAAAATATTCCTCGAAATCAGTGGACCACTGGACCTTTACCTTTATGGGAGAAGTTTTAGTCAAAGTCTGTGATCAGCTATCTGACACAGAAAAATGCAAGTAGTTAAAAATAAGTAGTAGTTAAAAGTAAGAAGTTACGAAGTAGTTAAAAGTAAGAAGTAGTTAAAAATAAGAAGTTACGAAGTAGTTAAAAATAAGAAGTAGTTAAAAATAAGAAGTAGTTAAAA
>JAHWFP010182908.1:46918-105481 GCA_023313725.1 Lithobius niger
GAAGTAGTTAAAAATAAGAAGTAGTTAAAAATAAGAAGTAGTTAAAAATAAGAAGTAGTTAAAAATAAGAAGTAGTTAAAAATAAGAAGTTACGAAATAGTTAAAAATAAATTACTTGAACGGTTTGTACAGACAAAAAGAATCTTTCCAAACACAGTTTCGTTCGCTAGAAAAGGATCCAAAACAACAGTTCCATGATCATGCTTTCGAACTCGAAACTTTGTTTTCCGAGTGGTTATCTTTAGCTAAAGTTAACAGCTCATATGACAAGTTAGTCAGTTTAATGCTTTTACTAAAGCATGTCCCATCGCCTTTGTAAAATTGGTTTACCAAGAAAACCCAGATTGGAGAGGATACCCGGACTCCAACTATCAAAAACCTCGGGGAAAACCATCGTTTTGCTACGAACTCTCATTTTTCTGAAGCTCCACACTTCAGGTCCCCAACCTCCAAAAGACCTCGGTCTTCTGTTCCTCTGGAAATAATGGTCAAAAACGACCACAGTTTTCACGGCTTAATAGCCCTACATCCAAGCTTTATTCGTGCGGAAACAGGACTCAAAAATTCCTTCCAGCCTTATTACTACAGCCATTTGAAAAAGTGCTTAAACTGGGGCATAGCGCTCGCAACTGCCGGTCACCTTATTTCCAAAACCTTATATATTTGTATGTATTTCACCTTATTCTTTTCAGGCAAAAAGCCTAAAAACACTAGCTTAGTTGTGTCAATAGGAGGGGCTGTCAATCGCACTTGACCTCACATACATGTTGGATACAGACATTTTAGTACGATATTTTTTATTTTGTTTGACGATCACAAATGCCATGAAAAATGTCCGAATACCTCAAACATCATTATCTGCTGAATAATTATAAACTTATTTTGATGCGTTTTAGCATTTCACTAAGTTAGTTTATCTCTTTTACTTATATCCCTTTGCCCCGTGAATACTACCATTGCCTAGCGATTTTTATTACACAGCAATTTTAACGGACACGAATTTCGTTGTATATAATTTTGCTTCAATCTCCAGTAAAAACTCCGACTATGACCACATTCCCAATGCAAACAATCTAGCTTTCCTTCAATTAATAGTACCAAAAGATGTTGGCATCCTTCTATTAATTATCAGTCAATCCAAGTTAATTCAAAGGCCTTTCCACTTTGTTAATTGAGTAAAACTCAAACTGCACCTTCTCTACCAGGCCTATTATCCTTCAAACAGCTCCCATGCATTCTGTTTGAAAAACCGCTTGCTCTTCCCACTTTCCATTGTTCACCTGGCCCTCAGCCAATCAGGAGGGCACAGCTCTCCTCGACGTCCGAGCTTGGTCTTGCTGGAGCCGGCCTGCTAGCATAAAAACCCCAAGCAGCTCTCAGTCCTTAGCACAGGTCACAGATCTCAAGCTAGAGGTGGTCATGCCGGTCGGGAGTGGAGATGTTACGGTTCGAAGGTTGCCATGGCGGGCAATTGGTAGTGGTTCGTATGTTACTAGTTTAGCTTAAAAATTTAACTTTAGGACCCCCATTCTAAATTTATAGTTTAACTTAACCTAACTTCTAGACTTGACAATTTTTATGGTTGGCTAAGCCATCGGAATTTCTGGCCCCCTGCCTTCCATAACGTAAGTGTGGTGCCCTTCCTAACAACCAACTTCTTTCTTGTTTATTTTAAATCTAACTTTAATCTAAACAGCAGATGGTTTGATCTCTTGAGGATTCGGGAAACCTAACTGTAAGGACTAATTGTAACTTAGCGGATGCGGTTCAATTAGAGGGTTTTTCAGGATTGGAACCCACAGACTTTTTCTCTAACGAAAATTTTAATTAGAAAGAACTACAGCCTAGTTCTTCTTTTTAAGTGAATTTCTAAATGTAAATTCGTTTTGCTTTCAAGGTAAGCCAGTATTGTAAAACTAGTGAACCCCAAATGTAAAGTGTTTTATCTTATTCATTTTGTTGTTATAATAAAACCTAGAGTTTTAAACTTCAAGTTCGTTTCCTAGTTGATTAATTGCTTGAGTTAAATATAATATGTAGCCCATTTTTATCTTTGAACTCCAGTCAGCTTTTAACTTTGTTCCACTGATGGTGGAAGCGCAAACCGGTTAGTATTACTGGATAGGTCTATAATTAGGACATCGATGCTTCATTCCCCATGCCGGGACTGTAGCCATTACTGTGCTATTTCACGAAAACATTGTAGTAGACAGTCAATAGTAATGTCTAGTAGACGATGTCAACCAAAGATGTCAGGAATGAATCAAGCACCTCAGCCAAAGGTGCATCCACCGTTACACCTTACGTAAATGGTTACCCGGTCAAATTAAGACGGGAACGTTGGCTGAAGCAGCCAAATTGTGTGATGAGTTTACCACACGTAACAATCAGATTGCTACCGACACTGCTTCTTGTAATGACAAGACACAAGCTAGCTTCTAAAGCTTCGTGGTGGTAATCGTAACCACTCTACTGCAGTTAAACCGCCTGGTACTGCAGAAACCAAAGCAGACGACCTTAGTGGGGACTCTTCCAGTAATGATAATGCTATTTTAAAAACTGACCCTAATAAGTACAGACTTAGGTATTGATACATTTGTAACTCCCCAAAACATTTTCGTAACGAATGTCCGGAGCTTAACCCTACAACTGAAGGGACAAATGCTTGTTTTAGCGTTGGTACAAATGTCGGAAGTGTGTTAAAATCTAAACTAGGAAACCGATCCGTGACTTGTCTTCAAGACACGGCCAGCACTAGAAACGTGATTAGTAATAATTTGGCCCCCAACTGGCCAAGACTAGGAAAACCGTAAAATGCAGGTCTAACCAAAGTAAAGAAGTGTTTGAACTGGTACAAGTCAATTTAATTTTGAAATTAGATGACGGCCGACTTCTCAAATCTACCGCCACCGTTTCTAAAGTTACGAGTGAATTCTCCATTTTGCTTGTCATAAATATGATTAATCACTTAAACAAATTAAGCAAACCTAAAAATCACCCTAGGCCTGGTGAAAGAAAATCTGTTAAATTTGTTCATTCCCCTCACGAAATGACAGCCAAAACTATTTGCAGCTCTAAAACACTTAATCGAATGCAGTCCAGCAGAGACCCAACCGTTTAAAGCTACTAACGATAGTGAGTCAGACCAATGAACTGACGCGGCCAAGCGGAACGCCAAGATCTCTGTTATCTCTTGTGGCGCGTGGCCAGATAATCACCATTTAAAAGTGAAACCCCAGCGCGAGCCCAAAAAAGCGGGTAGTGCGGGAAAAGCAACTTCTTCCCATCGGCAAACAAGCCGGCTGGCTTGGACCAAAGTAAACCTAGCGTGCCCGATTTTAATGGATGGATTAAAATGCGTAATAAGTCTTTCAGTGAACAAACGAGTAGTGTCTCTTGTATAAACAGTGTAAACGAGCGCCACCGAAAAACGCCTGTTTTTCAAAAATTTTGAATTTTTTTTTCTTGAGGCACCTAATGCCACGCCGAGGTATATTTGGCCGTTTTCGCAATAATGGTCCGACGTCTACAAACTCTTCAACGTTTAATAGCCTGTCCAAATACAAGACTCTTGGGGAAGCCCAAATCCGGACTTTCCACCAGAAAGAACCATAAAAGTACGTTTGAAGATCACCTCAAACTCACCACATCGCACTTTCGTCATGGCCGCCATTATGAAACTCTGTACTTTTATATTTGTATTTTATCCTTTTCTTTTTAGGGCAAAAAGCCCGAACAATACTAGCTTAGTGTATTGTAACAGGATTTATACAGACATCCAACTTGAAGTGTGATATTTTTTATTGTGTTTGTCGGCCGCAATCTATATGAAAAATTTCCACAACGATCGAATTTTAACTTTAAAATTTTAAACGTTAAATGTTCTCTGTAACTTAATGCGTTATAGCATTCAACTAGTTAGTTTATTTAACCGCATTTATACTTTATTTATATTCTTTTACCCCCAGAAACGCTATCATATGTCCAAACGTATAAACGCATTACGACCTGGCATTTTACCGGACACGAATTTTTCAGTGTATATATGTTTATTTTAGTTCTCCTCCGACCTGACTGAGACCTACCAAAACCTACGAATAGCTTGACCTACTATTAAACACTAAAAGAATTCTTAAAAAGATCTGTTCAAACCAAATCCGAAAGTCAAACTGTGCAAAAACTTCGAATTACCCAATTTTGCCCCCCTCCCCAGCCAAAACTAGTTGTGGTGTTTAACACTACAGTTTACCGTTAAAGCTTGTTTAATTTAATAGTAATGTTCTATGCATTACCCAAAGCCAAGTAATAAGCTTTAACAAGAGCCAAATCACGTTGCAATCATGTAAATATGGAATCCATAGCCAATAATTCAAAATAAAGGCCTATTTCCGAAAGTTCAATTGAGTAAAACTCAAAAGGGGGCCTATCTTTTCCGTCTTACATGTCCCTACTCCTTCAAACGGCTCTGCACCCAGTTCCTTTGTTCATCCGACTTTTCCTCCCACTTTCCATTGTTCTCGAGGCCCTCGGCCAATCAGACCCCCGCAGCTATCCTCGACGGCCGCGCTTTCCCCCATCTCCAGCATAAAAACCCCCAGCTCAAAGCATCCATAGCACAGCACAGCTCACAGATCTCAAGCTAGAGACCGGTCACGCCAGTCGGGAGTGGAGACGCCATGTCCGGGGAATGCCATGCCGGGCACGATGGTGGTGGTTCGTATGTTATAGTTTAGCTTTTGAAAGTTTAATTTAGGACCCCCATATTCTAAATTTTAGTTTAATCGTAACTTTAACTCTCTAGCTAGAGAATATTATGGTGGAGACGCCTGTAGCGGCATCTTAGGTTTCCTCTCCCCATAACGTCAGAGTGGTTCTCTTTCTAAAAACCAAATTTTTCCAGTTTATTTTAAATAGATTTTTAATCTAAACTAAATGACGGTTTGATCTTTGTGGAAGTCAAATTAAAACAAACTGATGCCTAAGTGTAAAATTGCCGGGCTTTTTATTACTTAGAACAGTTCTCGAGGGAACTAAGGGAGGTTGATCTTTTTGTACTTGGAAAACTTAGAAACATAACTGTGGACGGTTGATCATGTTGAAACATACTGTCGGATAGACTTTAATCAGTTGCGGCTGTCAAGTCTTGCGGGTGTCTCCGGGAGCACTCATGATTTACTTTTTCTAATGTGAAAATTTAAACTTTTACTCAAACCAAGTGTTTGTTTGATTTTTGTAAATTGCTACTTGTGTAATTTCAACTTGTTGCCTATTTAAATAATTGGTACACAAAAGCTTTTAGAAGCAAACGTAATGTAAAGTGTTGTTTTCATTCTCTGTCGCAAAAATAAAACCAGGAGTTTTAAGCTTCAGTCGTTTGCTAGAATTGATTAATTGTATTTTAGTGTAAAATTAAATCTGTAGCCCATCTTTAGATTTTAGCTAGTTAAACAGTTAAATCCACCGTTGGTGGCAGCGATACCGACAGTTTAAGGTTAGGCCCCTTTAATTAGGACCGGCGCTCCAAACCCCATGCTGGGACAGTGCCCATGCTGTGTTGTATAACGAAACAAGTCGTCGTAAACACCGTCGAAACCTTAAGCTGAAACTCCACGTACACCAGGGAAACCGGGGGCGTTACAAGCACCTAAGCCGACGTAGCGTCCGCCGTTACAACTGGTGGCAGTGGTGGGATGAACAGGTGCTGTTCCCGTCAAGCGTTTTCCCCCCTGCTATGCTACATGCCTAGAAGGATGCAAGCCACTTCCAACTAGATGTCTGTGGTCCAGCCAAACATGGCCACGAAGCAGATGCCTGTGACTAAGTTACAAAAAGTCACGAAGCAGATGTCGTACTGAAAGCTAAAAAACAGTACAACCCCCGCCGCAGCTCCAACAACTGCCGGCGCCAGGAAGCAGCCACTGCCGCTTCCAGTAGACGTCCTCAAGCCGAGAGCCGTCTCAACCCCAACCGATGCTGTAGGAGAAGAGGCCCGCAAGGAAACCTACGCTCCGTACAGCCAAGCAGAGGATTTTGCGTGCAACGCCGAGATCCAGTGGATTTGACCGCCCATCAGTGCCGATCGACTCCCGTGAAAATCAGTGCCGGACTTCCCGTACTACGGTGGAACGGAAGGACAGACTGACCGTACAGCGATTGTACCCTTGGGTAAGTGTACATGAGATATGCTTAGAGGCCGCCAAGCCGAGTGTTGTAGTTGATAGCATTTATGCAATTTAGCTATTCATATACCAGAGTGCTGGGGGTTTTGAAAGTGTATTTTTTATGTGCAATCTTACTGGATTTGGGAGAGAAGTTTTTTTTATTAATTCGCTCTGCTCAAAAGTAACGTTAAATTTTAAGCAGCTGCTTTTAATTTTTGTTTCATTTATAAAAGCTTTATTTTGAAACCACGTTAACCATTAAGACGTTAACCATTTAGATGAAATCATTCGTGATATCACAAACAAGGACTTAAAGAAGGCTTGTTTAAACCTAGGCTTCACAGTAAGTGAATCCCGGACCGAATCGCAGAAAATATTACAATCAGCCCTAGAAGACGGTAAATTAGATTTATCCGAACTTTCCGATGCACTAGCTAACGCTATTGAAAGGAGAGAAGCCGCTATTTTTGCTAAAAAAGAATTAGCCGCTAAAGAAAACGAACCCTTTCTTAAAGCAGAAGAACTTAAATTAAGAGCACTTGAAGTAGCAGACGCTGAGAAAAAACGTGCTGTTGACTTAGTTGAGGCCGACCGTCGTCACACTCATGAACTAGCTTTAAGGGACCAAGATGCCCAAATTAAAGACCGTGCCAGTGCTATGGAATTAGCTAAACTGGACAAGCAACTCGAACTAGCGAAGCTAAATGCTGCGGTGATAAATCTTAACCCTGCTCCAAATGGAGCTAACGGTGTTCCCCCACCTCCCCCAAATCCAGTTGCAAAACATGGTAAAGTGGCCGACATAGTTCGGTTGGTAAATAGGTGGACGCCCAATACTGACATTAACAGTTTTCTTAAGATTTTCGAACGAACTTTAACTAGTCAAAAGATTCCTAAAGACCAATGGGTCACGGCGTTACAACCCCTCGTCGGTGAGGTCTTTATAAAAGTTTGTGATCAGCTAACAGACGCTGAAATGCAGGATTATGAAATAGTCAAAAGTAAACTACTTGCCCGCTTTGTACAGACTAAAGAGTCTTTGCAAACTCACTTTCGTTCTCTCGAAAAAGCCACCGAAATGCAATTCCAGGATTATGCATTCGAGTTGGAAACTTTTTTCACTCGTTGGGTTACTTTGGCTAAGGTTAACCGTGACTACGACAAACTTGTCAACCTAGTGCTTTTAGAGCAATTTTATAAATCTTGCCCTACCCAACTTAGGAAATGGATCCCTGATCAAATTAAGTTAGGGACGTTGGCTGAAACAGCCCAACTTTGTGACGAGTTCACAAACCGCAATAAACAGATTGCTAACGAAGCTGCCACTCGTGCAGCCAAAACACAGCCCATAGCTGCAGCGTCGAACCAAGGTTCTAAACCTAATGGTCAACAGCGTGGTCACAACCGTAACCACAACACGACAGCTAATCCGGCCACATCCGTCAGTGTGAACGCAGATAACCCTGGAGGGAACCCTGCCATAAAACTTAGTGCTAGTGAAAAAACTAACCTAAATCAAGATAGAGTTAGGCGCTGCTACGTGTGTGATTCTCCCCATCATTTTCGTAGTGAATGCCCCTAGCTGAACTCGAAACCCCAGCAAGTTAACGCATGTTTCCCAGTTGGGAAAAATGCCAGTAAAATTCTTAAGGCTAGTACTCTGTCCGGTAGCATAGGGAAAAATAAAATTAATATTTTATGCGACTCCGGAAGCACAGTTTCGCTAGTTAGCGCCAGGCTCGCCAGAAATTGGCCACACTTAAAACGTAAGATTAAATGTAAAACTGCCTTCTGAAAGCAAGTGTTTACCTTAGATCAAGTAAATCTAATCCTGAAGTTAGATGATGGCACCGTGTTGAAAACAGTAGCGTGCATTACACCGGTCAACAATTCGTTCTGCGATGTCGTTTTGGGCGTGACAGGATTAGAATCATTAACCCTACAGCGCAGACCAGAAATCGCCACGCCCCGTGATTTTTCTCCCTTGCCAGCCGAGGTGGCTACGCCCCCCGTCAGAAACGGCCCCCGTCAATCAAAGAAACGTAGAAGGCCCCGTAATCAAACCAGCCCCGCGGGATTGGTCAAGCCCCAAACCCCCATAGTGCTTCCGCCTATCGTCGTTAAGTCCTCAAGCGCAGACCAAAGGGGTCTGCTAAAAACTTCGGAGGTCAATCCATTACGTGATAATGAGACCCAAGTCCCCTCCCTTGACCAGTGGATGGACTGTCGCCATCTTTGTTGGTGTAAACAATCAACGGAAAATACGTTGAACCTGCCTCCTAAAGGCAAAATAAAACGAAGTTTGTCAGCTAGTGATGTAAACAAAAGTTTAGTCATGCCAGATAAACCCGGAATTAGCGAGTTTAGCTTTGACAAATGGATTAAGTTACGTGAGTTAACTTCCCCCAATCTTAAGTTGGAAACAAGTAATTTAAAGGTCGGCATTAAAAGTGTTCCCCCTATATGCTTTGATTTTTTCCCAGAGTTTGGTAAAGTAAAGTTGCTTGAATTTTAATCTAATTTAAAGTCAGTGTGTTAAGCATGTAATAAACTTAAACATAGTTTTCCCAGTCTTTTTTTTGTTAAAAGTAGGGCCGATGTTTTAGTGAATTCTATGTCAGTCTAGGGTAGAAATAAATGCATTTATTATGGCTCTAGCACTGAATTGGTGTTTCCAATAAAACGGAGATTTAATACCTAACCTAAAGTAGTTTTTTTCTTGTTGCAAGTAAACCGGAAATCTAACAAAGTAAATTTCCCGTGCATGTTTTCTTTAAACAATGAGTAGTTTGTAGCTACAACCGTGGCTCCATCTAGGAGCAACCAAACCTAAAAATAGTGTATTTGTTGAAATTTTAATTTTAAAACTTCAGAGTCTACTGGACAAACCTGGAAAGCATCTAGTGATTGTTGCTGCATCAAGGCAGCATTTTCGTTAAACATTTAATTGTTAAACGTTTCGTTTCAGTACAAATTGACTGAAAATTATTTTTACCTGCATTTTTAATTTTGTCACTTTAGTCTGTTGGGAGCTCATCTTAATTCAACTCCCAGTTAATTCCCGTTTTGGCCTTCACACCTAAATTTTAAGTGCCTATGTTTTACTCTTTTTGTCACTATCAACGTCTCCCTGTGTGGGAGAATATTGACAAAGATTGTAACGACACTAATTAAATATTCATTAGGAACATTCTACGGGAGCTGCAATCTGTCCCCGGTCGGCTCTTCTTTAAGTTTTCTACGAAATGGCTTTCTTCCCAAAAACAGCCGTCTGTCTTACCTCTGAGGGCAAAAGGTTAACTCTGTCGTTAAAAGGTTGTTAGTTTTTATCCACAAAACTTCCCAGTGTTGTATTGTTATATTTAAGTTATGGGTCTTATCTCAAAATCCTTCAGGGTCAAATTGCATATGTAAACAAGTTGTTTGGTAACCTCAAACCATCCCAGTGGGAGTAGTTTTAACAGTAAATAGAGCTGGTCATTTTATGCGTACCCATAGTATTCGATTCTCCGATCCCTATCGCAGCGGCTAGGTTTATTGAAATGCGGCGGAGGGTTCCTATCGCAGTCATCCCAGAAAAAAAAATGACTAGACTTGAGCAGAGGCAGAATCCGTACGGGACATATTACCAGAGCAGTAGATGGCATCATTTATTTGTTATAACGAAACAACAAACTTAAACTTTGTACTTTTACTTTGAAAACTAGTGTGTTTCTAGATAAATGTCTTTTTGCCCCATTTTCAAATACTGGTACGATATTCCTGCACCAAGCAGCGCGGACAGTATTTAGTTAATGGCTGCAAAAACAGTGTTTTAAATTGTAACTTTTAAATTTACTTAAAGTTCTCTTAGCCACAAAAACGTTGGTCCCCCAAAAATACAAAACGGCAAAGTCAACATTTATGTAAACAGTGTATTTTATTTCATGTCAATTTTGCTTAAATTTTGGCGGTCTTGTTTTCTGCATATCTTGTGTGCACTAACCCCTTTATTATAGCTTTTATTCCGAGTTCTCAGGAACCCCGAATAAAATCCTGTGTTTGGGGGCGTGTAAACGAGCGCCACCGAAAAACGCCTGTTTTTCAAAAATTTGAATTTTTTTTTCGTTAGGCACCTAATGCCTCGCCGAGGCATATTTGGCCGTTTTCCCAATAATGGTCCGACGTCTACAAACTCTTCAACGTTTAATAGCCTGTCCAAATACAAGACTCTTGGGGAAGCCCAACTCCGGACTTTCCACCAGGAAGAACCATAAAACTACGTTTGAAGATCACCTCAAAATCACCACATCGCACTTTCGTCATGGCCGCCATTATGAAACTCTGTACTTTTATATTTGTATTATATCCTTTTCTTTTTAGGGCAAAAAGCCCGAACAATACTAGCTTAGTATATTGTAACAGGATTTATACAGACATCCAATTTGAAGTGTGATATTTTTTATTGTGTTTGTCGGCCGCAATCTATATGAAAAATTTTCACAACGATCGAATTTTAACTTTAAAATTTTAACCGTTAAATGTTCTCTGTAACTTAATGCGTTATAGCATTCAACTAGCTAGTTTATTTAACTGCATTTATACTTTATTTATATTCTTTTACCCCCAGAAACGCTATCATATGTCCAAACGTATAAACGCATTACGACCTGCAATTCTACCGGACACGAATTTTTCAGTGTATATATGTTTATTTTAGTTCTCCTCCGACCTGACTGAGACCTACCAAAACCTACGAATAGCTTGACCTACTATTAAACACTAAAAGAATTCTTAAAAAGATCTGTTCAAACCAAATCCGAAAGTCAAACTGTGCAAAAACTTCGAATTACCCAATTTTGCCCCCCTCCCCAGCCAAAACTAGTTGTGGTGTTTAACACTGCAGTTTACCGTTAAAGCTTGTTTAATTTAATAGTAATGTTCTATGCATTACCCAAAGCCAAGTAGTAAGCTTTAACAAGAGCCAAATCACGTTGCAATCATGTAAATATGGAATCCATAGCCAATAATTCAAAATAAAGGCCTATTTCCGAAAGTTCAATTGAGTAAAACTCAAAACAGGCCTATCTTTTCCGTCTTACATGTCCCTACTCCTTCAAACGGCTCTGCACCCAGTTCCTTTGTTCATCCGACTTCTCCTCCCACTTTCCATTGTTCTCGAGGCCCTCGGCCAATCAGACCCCCGCAGCTATCCTCGACGTCCGCACTCTTCCCCCTCTGCAGCATAAAACCCCCCAGCTCAAAGCATCCATAGCACAGCACAGCTCACAGATCTCAAGCTAGAGACCGGTCACGCCAGTCGGGAGTGGAGACGCCATGTCCGGGGAATGCCATGCCGGGCACGATGGTGGTGGTTCGTATGTTATAGTTTAGCTTTTGAAAGTTTAATTTAGGACCCCCATATTCTAAATTTTAGTTTAATCGTAACTTTAACTCTCTAGCTAGAGAATATTATGGTGGAGACGCCTGTAGCGGCATCTTAGGTTTCCTCTCACCATAACGTCAGAGTGGTTCTCTTTCTAAAAACCAAATTTTTCCAGTTTATTTTAAATGGATTTTTAATCTAAACTAAATGACGGTTTGATCTTTGTGGAAGTCAAATTGAAACAAACTGATGCCTAAGTGTAAAATTGCCGGGCTTTTTATTACTTAGAAAAGTTCTCGAGGGAACTAAGGGAGGTTGATCTTTTTGTACTTGGAAAACTTAGAAACATAACTGTGGACGGTTGATCATGTTGAAACATACTGTCGGATAGACTTATATCAGTTGCGGCTGTCAAGTCTTGCGGGTGTCTCCGGGAGCACTCATGATTTACTTTTTCTAATGTGAAATTTAAACTTTTACTCAAACCAAGTGTTTGTTTGATTTTTGTAAATTGCTACTTGTGTAATTTCAAGTTGTTGCCTATTTAAATAATTGGTACACAAAAGCTTTCAGAAGCAAACGTAATGTAAAGTGTTGTTTTCATTCTCTGTCGCAAAAATAAAACCAGGAGTTTTAAGCTTCAGTCGTTTGCTAGAATTGATTAATTGTATTTTAGTGTAAAATTAAATATGTAGCCCATCTTTAGATTTTAGCTAGTTAAACAGTTAAATCCACCGTTGGTGGCAGCGATACCGACAGTTTGAGGTTAGGCCCCTTTAATTAGGACCGGCGCTCCAAACCCCATGCTGGGACAGTGCCCATGCTGTGTTGTATAACGAAAAAAGTCGTCGTAAACACCGTAGAAACCTTAAGCTGAAACCCCACGTACACCAGGGAAACCGGGGACGTTACAAGCACCTAAGCCGACGTAGCGTCCGCCGTTACAACAGAGATAATTTAATCAAACCTCCTAAAGGTAAAATTAAAAGGAAGATTTTCCCCAACCAAACTGTTAACCCTTGTGTAAACGGTAGCGTGTCCGGTAAACCGGAAGTAAGTAAAGATGTTTCCCTTTCTTATTTCGATTTCTTTCCAGAGTTCTGTAAAGTCAAACTACCCGAGTTTAATTAACACTTTAACGCCTATGGTCATACCAGTACGTCCTTTATGTTTGTGGGTGCATGCTAAAGACAAAGTACCAGTACGTCCATCGCTCTTCACTCAGTGTTGTTAGGTAACGTATTTAGTGCACATATCAGTCGTTAGATGGCAGCACTGACTAGTCTAAGCTGTGTGAAATGGTGTTTGTTGGAAGTGGTACAAGTGCCTTGCTTAGCTGAATACAAAATGGCTGCTAACAATGTTGAACTTTTGCATTTTTGTAAGTTTTTCAACATTATTTCGCTGCTTACTGTGCCAGTACTAACTTGTGTAAAACATTTTTGAATTCATCACCATTTAAAGCATGCTTTTCTGAGATAATTGACCATATTTTAAATTCTTGAACTCCACTGCACAGCTTAAAATGATATTTTTGGTAAATGCCAAAATCGGTCAGGCTGTAATGCTCGTTCAAAATAAAAAGGTTAGGCGTGAAAGTGTTAACTTAAAGTCAGTAGCACAGCAAATTAAACTTAAATATAGTTTTTTTTCCCAGATCCTTTTTAAAAATAGGACCAAAGTTTTAGTTTTGAACTTTATGTCAATCTAGGGTGGAAATAAATGCATAATAATGGCTCTAGTATTAAATAGGTGTTCTCATTGAGAGGAAGGTTGTAATACATAACCTAATATCATTTTTTTCTCTAAAAATAAAGTTTTTTCCCCAATCAGCCAGAAACCTAACGAACCGGTTTCCCGTATGATGTAACTGAGACTCAGAACACTTTTTTTTCTCGAGCGCCCTAGTATAACGGCAGGCTGCTACGACAGACTAGGTGCTTGTAGCATACCCGTGTAAAATAGTAGACTTCGGCTTTCGTGATTATTATTCTGTGTTAACTCGTTGACTTTTGGTTACAAATAGCACAGTTATGCCACATTTCCGGCATGGGGAATGGAGCATCTATGTCCTACCTACAATAGGCTTTTTCAGAAATAATAAACTGGTAACTAAGCTGTCACCATCGGTGGATCGCGTTAAAAGCTACAGGGGTTTAGAATAAAATGGGCTGACATATTATTTAACACTTAGCAATTAACTTCACTAGGAAAAGAACTGGCGTTTAAAACTCATGTTTTATTTTAGACAGTTAAATAAAAAAAAAATAAACACTTTACATTTGGATCAGTAGTTACAAACGTTTTTGAATGAAAAGCAACAGGCTTTACAAGAAAGCAGACAAGTTTGAATTATCGTTACATTCGCACTACAATTATTAATCAAGAGCTAGACTGTTAAGTTCTTAATTAACAACATTTGTTTTCAAAATAGAAAAAGAAAACCGGGAGGTCCAAAGCGGAAAACCTCACCAAACTTATAATCGCATCCGCTAAATTATCAAGTTGTCCAGATAGATCATGAATCCTAAAGAGAACACCATCTGGTATTTAACTTATACTGAATTTAATATTAAACAAGAAAACCTTGGTTAATAGGAAGGGGACCACCCTGACGTTATTGAAGGTAGAGTCCAGAAATGACGATGGCTTAACCCTCCATAAAATTCTCAAACTAGAAATCTAAGTTTAAAGTTTATTAAAACTATAATTTAGAATGGGGTTCCTAGATAAACTTTTTAAATTTGAATTAGTGACATACTAACCACACCAATGCCCGGCATGGCAACATCGGACCGTGACATCTCCACTCCCGACTGGCGTGACTACCTCCTAGCGTGTGATCTGTGAGCTATGCTAAGGACTGAGAGTTGCTGGGGCTTTTTATGCTGGAGGGAGGGATTCTGGCGACCAAAGCGCGGAGGTCGAGGATAGCTACGCCTCTCTGATTGGCTGAGGGCCAGGAGAACAACGGAAAGAGGGAGGAGAAATCGATTAGGCAAAGAATTTTGGTGCAGAGCCGTTTGGAGGGACTGGGGCTTGGAAACAAAGGCCAGAACTGAGTTTTAACTCATGAACATTTTGGAAAGGCCTGTGAATTAAATATTTACATGATTATTATATGGAATGGCTCAAATTAAAGCTTAGTAGAGTGGCTTTTGCAATGAATAAATCACTGCAGCTAAATTAAACAAGCTTTAATTCAAAAACTCCCACCTCACCCCCCCCCCCCCCCCCCGGTGGGGGGGGGGGGGGACGAAGTGTAGAGCACAGTTTTTAATTATTGCAATTTAATAGAACGAGTGATAACAGATCATTGTTACTACGGAAAAGCTGGAGTTTGCATTCGGATATTTGTTGTAGTCAGAGTCGGAGTTTCGATGGAGATTCTAACAACATGTAAACAACAATTTTAAGGTCTGTTAAAATTAAAGGTAAATAAACGTTGCCAAGCATTGGTAGAGTTAAGGGGGCAAAGTACATTAAAAGGGTTAAATAAACTAGCTTTAGTAAATGCTAAAACACATTTAAATAAGTGGGAATTATCAGCAGATAATGGCGTTTTGAAGTAGCGGACATTTTTTATAGTATTTGCATGCATTGAAACAGGATAAAAAATATTACGCTAAAAATGTTTGTCTGAATTCTGCATGTATGTGAGGTTAAGTACCCGAAGGAAGCCCCTCCTATTTCACAACTAAGCTAGTGTGTTTTAGGCTTTTTGCCCAGAAAGAAAACAACGAAAAATAAATACATATGTACAGGGTTTCTTCAATAATAGCGGCCGTGAGTTGCGAGCGCTGCGGCGGTTTGGAGCATTTTTCAAATGGATGCCGTTAAATGATGAGAAGGAAATTTAAAGTTCTGTTCCTGCAGCATTGTAGTTGAAGTGTGTGGCTATTAAGGGTTGAAGAAATCAGCCGATTTATTCCATTATTGGTGGAGTAATGCAAATTTTAAGACCGAGGTCTTTTTGGGCACTTGGCCGCTCAAGAGAAAAAACAAGTGCTCCCCAAGGTATTTGATTTTTGGAGTCCGGGTAGCCTCTCCAATCATCCTGTTGCAGGACTTCACTACACTAGTGCCAAAAAGACCTCGATCTTTTCCCAATTATTAATTCCATGAATAATGGACAAAACGACCACAGCTTTCATGGCTTAATAGCCCTACATTCCAGCTTCATTTCTATGGAAACAAAATTGTAAAATTTCATTTGGTTATTTATCTACAGCCAAAAGAAAAACTTCTCAAACTGGACATTGCCGCTAAAAAAGGACGTGTTTTTTTTTTCCCAAAATGAACACTATTTTCGCCACAGTTTTAAGTTGGCCCAACCGATTTTCCTGAAACTTCTCTCCAATCAAAGATCTCACTGTGCACTACAATCTGGCCCAAACGGAATTAAAATCCGTTCATCCGAACTTTTTATATTCACCGAAACGTATAGCGCGAAAACCTGACGCTTCCGAACTCAAACTTCCGGTCGCCATTATTCAAAACTTATGTACATTTTGTATTTATTTTCCATGATTTTCTTTTAGGCATGAAGCCTACATACACTAGCTTAGTTGTGTCAATAGGAGGGGCTGTCAATTGGCACTTAACCTCACATATATGTCTGGATTACAAACTTAAAACGATATTTTTTATTCCTGTTTGTCGCCCAAAAATGTTATGAAAAATGTCCGACTTTCACAAAACTAGTTATCTGCATCTGCAAATAATTCTTATTTAAATGCATTATAGTATTCTTCCTGAGCTAGTTATTTAATCTTTTGATATTTTAACTTGCCACTTGAACCCTATCAAGCGCTCGACGATTTTACTTAAACTTAAATTTTACCGGACACGGATTTTGTTGTAAATATTTCTACTAGAAATCTCCAGTAAAAACACCGATTGTGACCACCATTCCTAAGCCAAACAACTAGCTCTCCTTCTATTAATCATGTTTAATAGATCTGTACAATCCTACAATTAATTATCCATGTTTAATCTGCGGCTCCACACTTCAAGTCCCCCCCACCTTCAATAGTTGCGATGCATCGTAGTTCTGCTTCGTTTTCGTTTAATTCTCCATCCTTTCCCAAAGTAATGGTTCGAAGCATTTAACCTATTAATTACAGTTCAAACACTTTGAATTAAAAGGCTTTCACTTTATTAATTAAGTAAAACTTGAAATGCACCTTCTTTATTTAAGCCTTGCATCCTTGAAAGTTCTCCATACAATCCGTTTGTCAAACCGTCTGCTCCTCCCACTTCCCATTGTTCCCCTGGCCCTCAGCCAATCAGGAGGCCGTAGCTCTCCTCGACGTCCACCCTTGGTCCTGCTGGATCCGACCTGCCAGCATAAAAACCCCAGGCTGTTCTCAGTCCTTAGCACAGCTCACAGATCTCAAGCTATAAGTGGTCACGCCGATCGGGAGCGAGGACCTCACGGTCCGAATGTTGCCATGCCTGGCACTTGGTAGTGGTTCGTATCTTCACTTAGTTTAAACTTGAAAGTTATTCTTTAGGCCCCATTCTAAATTATTAGTTCAATTTTAAATTAACTTCTAGCTTCGAGAAATTATGGTTTTAACTTAGCCCATCGGCATTTTCTGGTGTTAGTTAGCCATAACGTCAGGGTGGTTCCCTTCCTAAAAACCATGTCGATCTTGCTTATTTTCAATGCCTTAACTTAAGCAAACGTTTTTCTTAAATTGCTAGTGTTTGTCGCGGCAGAACTAGTTCAGATTTAAAAAGAAGTTTAGTTTGATCTTGAGGGAGTACCTCTTGAAACAAAACTGTAGGCCTATTTGTAACTTGCGGATGTACTTTATATTTTCGGGGGTTGCAAAATACCCAAGGTAAATTTCCCTGCGTGGAAATTTATGATGTAAACTTGAAGCAAAGTTTCGAAAATGAATTTTAATTGTAAATTCAAGGTGCTTTAATATAAAACTTTCCTGTAAACAAAGTGTTTGAACTTAACTTGTATTCTTATATATTTGTTGTTACCATTTAATAAAACCAAGAGTTTTTAAATGCCAGTTGTTCTCCGGTAGTTTAATTGCTAGAGTTAAATATTATGTAGCCAACTTTTATTTTTGAACTCCGTTTTTGCAATTAACGATACTGCACAATGGTGGCAGCGTGCACCTCGTTATTAATTACTGCATAGGCCTATAAATTAGGATATAAACGCTCCATTCCCCATGTCGGGTCAGTAGCTAAACTGTGCTGTTCCGTGAAAACGTAACAAAGCAAGTCGAGTAATTTTTAACTTCCCAGGATGTCGGGGATGTTACAAGCACCTCAGCCGTCGTAGCATCCGCCGTTACAGTGAAATTTCTTTTACACAGTAAGTAGTGCGCTGCTACTAACGTGGCTCCATCTAGGACCAACAAAACCTAAACAGGTTGTTTGCTGCTGAATTTTCAATCTTAAAACTTCAGAGACTGCTTTGTTGTACAAATCTGGAAAGTTTCAAGTAGATACTGGTGCATTAAGCTGTTATTTGGTTAAACATGTGATTGTTGAACATTTTTATTTTTTCAGTAAAAATTTATTGAAAATTATTTTTATCTTTAAATTTTGTTAAGAAGTTTGTTGGAAGCTCGTCCTCACACAAAGCAACTTCCAGTTAATTCCGGTTTTGGCCTTCACACCTAATCGTTAGGTGCCTATGTTTTCTCCTTATTAATAAAAATTTCAACGTCTTCCTTTTGTGGAAGAAAATTCATAAAGATTGAACGACACGTTTAAATGTTCATTAGGAATGTTCTGTGGGAGTCTAATGGTTCCTGGCTAACTTCTCTTTAAGTTTTTTTTACGAAATGTCTTTCTTTAAAAAAGAGGTCTCTCTCACCTCTGAGGGCAAAAGGTTAACTGTTTAAAAGGCTGTTGGGTATACGCCATAAAACCTCCCAACGTTGTATTTTTATGTGTAAGTTATGGGGTCTACCTCAAAACCCTTCTGTGTTTAAACCATTCTAGTGGTATTTGTTTAACAATAAATAGAGCTGGTCATTTTATGCGTGCCCACAGTATTCAAATCTCCGACCCCTATCGCAGGCGTAGGTTTTTTGAAATGTGTCCATTGGGTTTTCTCGCAGTTTTCCAGGATAATCAAAAACTAGACAAGACTAGACTTGACTAGACTAGACTTGAGTAAAGGCAGAATAGCTAGGGACACATTACCAGAGAAGTAGATGGCCTCATTTATTTGTTAAATGATACAAAACTTAACCTTGTAACTTTTGGCAAGCCAAAAAATAGTGTTTTTATTTTAAATGTTTATTGCCCAATTTTTTTTAATGCTTATACGATTTTCCTGCACGAAGCAGCGCGGACAGCATTGAGTTAATTGTTGTAAAATTAGTGTTCTTTTTATAAATTGTACCTTTTGAATTTTACTTAAAATTTTCTAAGCCACCAAAGTCCCCCAAAAATACAAAACGGCAAAGTTACTATTTTTGTAAACAGTGTAATAATTTTATTTGTAAAAAGGATCCTGGGATAGGAATAAGTATCCCAAAACTCGTAATCTCATTTTGGATAAAATGAACAGAAAAGAGGAGAAAATGAACAGAAAATGAACAGAAAACTTCTCAACCAGATAGTAATGCATTAATATGGACTTATTGTGTATTATTTGCTAGAGTAAATTTGGGGTATATTTTGAGATAATTGATCCCTGAATGAAGAAAGCAAATCCCTTGGAGGGTTAATAGCGCTATACATACCCTGAACATTTTCCGATATGGAGATCAAAAAAATCTTGTTCCGTTTAAAAATGGTGGCTTAACAAAGGTGGCGGCTGCATACAATATTCAATATTAAATATCAATATCTCTTCTTCTATGGGACCAATTTTGAATTTCAATATGTCAAATTAAAGGTAATTTAACGTAGAACGTTTTATTTCCGAATTGTTTTACGTACAAACTCGAAAATGTAGTAATTAACGGTGTTTTGGGGCACACTTTCAGGATCATCAAGCTTAATTCGAATCAGTAATATGTTATCAACCTCAAGAAACGTGATTCCCTTTCTTTTGCCTTTATTTTGACGTCAAGAAAATGTTAATCCGACACATAGAAACGGAGAAATGGTAAATTATAGTCAGTGTTATTATGGTAGCAATGCAACAAAGCAACATGATAATTCTTTGTCATTCTTGATTTTGAATATCTAAAGAGACTTATAAAAAATATTATAACTGGTTACAAACTAAAATACAGAACAAAAATCTGTCAATTTAACGACCTGAAAGAGTTGAAGATTTCGGCAGTAACAGTACTAACAACTAACCTTAAACTAACCTTTGCATTTGCATAGTGCTGGCCATGGCGAATGGGATTTTAGCTAGTTGCCCGCTCTTGTAACCTTGAAAGAGACCAACTAATATTTTATGACTTACTAGCTACAGCCCATGTTACGCACGTGTGATGTTGGAAGAACCGTGTGCAACATTGATGCGTAGGGTACCACTTGGCAATTTGAAATATCCAAGATCAAACGTCATAAATGACATCCAAAAAACAACTTTTTGGCTGCAGCATCTAAAGCGTTCATCTGATGGAAAACAAACCAGTTACATAATACCTAAAGAATAAAATTTCGTTCAAAAACGGTCCCATTCATATTTTGTGTAGAATTAAATCTTTTGACGTAATTTAACTCCTATTACGTCATTTGTGTACCTTACACATACAATGGCGTGTGTGCGTTTCATGTATGTGTATAATTAGCTACATTGGGAGTTCTAATTAAGATAAATGGGTGTAATTATGCTTAGATGAAAGATGGGAGATGTATATTTCCCAATAAGGGTAATAAAAACTAGTTTGTCGTCATTGGAAGTGCCACCGCATCACATTTAAGGATGTAAGTTGTATTGAATAAATGCAGAAAGCACGGTGCCACAACATAGAGAAACTGTTGTAGCTTAGTTCCTAATTATGATACTCGTTTTTATTATCCTTGTTGAAAAATATACTTCTCCAAAATTGATCTAAGCCTAATTACATCCATTTATCTTAATTAGAATTGCAGCGGCAACACTTTACAGTTGTAATGTGAGGTGAATAGAAGCAGAAAGCACGGTGCCACAGCATAGAGAAACAGCCATAGCTTAGCTCCTAATTATGATAAACCCTTTTTATTATCCTTGTTACAAAATATACGTTACCGCTACTTATCTGAGCATAATTACACCTATTTATCTTAATTAGAACTACCAACGTAACTAATTACACACGTACATGAAACGCAAATGACGATATAGGAGTTAAATTACGTATTTGGGTCAAAAGATTTAATTCTATGCAAAATATGAAAGGAACCGTTTTTTAACGAAATTTTATTCTGAAGATATTATGTAATTGGTTTGTTTTCCATCATATGCTGCATCCAAAACGCCAATTTCTTAATGTTATTTATGGCGATTGATCTTGGATATTTTAAATGCCAAGGGGCGCCCTACGTACCAATGTTGCAAACGGCGCATCCAACATCACACGTGCGTAACACAGGCTGTAGCCAATAAGTCATAAAATATTAGTTGTCCCTCTTTCAAGGTAACAAGAGCGGGCAACTAGACTAAAATCCCATTCACCATGGCCAGCACTATGCAATTGCAAAGGTTAGTTTAAGAACTGACGTCCTTTGATGTTAGTACTGTTACTGCCGAAATCTTCAACTTGCTTAGGTCATTGAATTGACAGATTTTTGTTCTGTATTTTAGTTTGTAATCAGTTATCTGGAATATTTTTTATAAGTCTCTTTAGAAATTCAAAATCAATAATGACAGAATTCTCAGAGAATCACTCATTTGGCGCATGTTGTTAATGGCCAGGTGATTGATTAAAAAAAAGTCGGGTGATGGTCAGTGTGAGTGGCCATTTTGGGAAATGGACGCCATCTTTGTATCCGCTATCTCCAAAATGAATGCGTATGGGATATGAACTGCATAGGCATGTGAGGTATCGTCTTACATGTTTTTTGGGGGGGCTGAACACGTTAACGATAGTAGAAATAGTGAAAAGTGGTTACTAATCATTATTCAGTAATAATGAAAAAATAATTAGACACAAACAACATCTTTTATATCTATACCGAACATATGTACAATCTTTTGCAATACATGCAATGCAGTAGCATGAAATGTTTTACAAATAAAGTAACTCATGTTACATCACCAGTTTATATGACGACATGACTAATGATCCAATATCCATATACGGCATGAGTCCACCTTATGTCTTCATATGACGTGATATTACATCACTTCATTATAAATATAAGTTTAAACAGCAGGGTGTTTCTAAACCCCATGCACAAACTTAAAGGGTGGATTCTATGATACAAAGGAAGGATAAAATGCTACATAAGGGCACTGCGGCCCTTCGAAGGTGGCCTCCAAAACCCAGTCCCACTGCAATAACTTGGATCCCATTTGAGCTACAGTGATAAGCAATAGAGCTATGAATCGTCATCATCATCATCATCATCCACCTCATTATCTTCAGTATCATCACCATCATCACCCATCATCACCATCCATGTTCATCATCATCATCAATCATCATCATCCATCATCATTCATCTTCATCATTACCATCATCATCATCATTACCATCATCCATCATCATCAACCATCTTCATCATCACCATCATCTTCCACCATCATAATCATCATCAGCCACCACCATAATAATCATCATCACCATCATCATCCACATCATTATCCATCGTTATCGTTATCCACCACCATCATCATCCACACCACCACCATCATCATCATTATCCATCATCCACGTCCACCCTCACCCTCCTCCCCTGGAGGGTGGGGTGTCATCTTAATAATGTAGTGGCTTCATAGCCCTTATTACTGTTATGTGTCATACCAAAGCTAATCACTGTAGTCCAAACGGATTCTGAGTTATTGCGGTGGGACCCGATTTTGGGGGCCACCTTCAAAGGGCTGCAAGCGCCCTAAGGGAGCCTTTCCGGACACATTTTTATGGAACCTTTTTTCCTTCCTTTGTATCATGGAATCCGCCCTTGAAGTTTGTTCATGGGGTTTAGAAACACCCTGCTGTTTAAACTTATATTTATAATGAAGTGATGTAATATCACGTCATATGAAGATAAGGTGGAGTCATGTTGTATATGGATATCGGATCAAAAGTAGTCATGACATACATATAAAAGAACCTATTTGTACTTACACTTTCAGTCAACAGCTATTAAGATTTCAATATGCCCACAGTTTTTTCCACAGCTTTGCAGTATTTCAAATCATAAGCTGATCAATCCTTTCCTTCACAAATTATAAAGGACTACGTAGAAAGTGAGACGGTTGCTTTATCTTGAAGCCATGCTTGAAACCGTGTACCTGAATATGTCAAGAAATTTACTAGCAACATGTGTTTTAACCATAACAATGAAAACAATTAATAGCCGACATTTGAAAAACTATTTTGTAGATCTCACTGCTCGAATGTGTTTGATCAGTTTGGCATCAGACTTAACGCTCATCAGTTTGGTCTCGGATCGGCTGAAAGTGTTCGCTACAGCCTTAGAACAAATGTGTTAACGTGACAACTTCCAATGACCACCATAAAGCAAGTGATAATCTTTTGATTTGGTGAAAACTTACTTGGTTGGATAGAATCTAGTGGCACAAATACGCCAGCTAATGAAAGTGTGTCGTGAGCAGGGCTTCGAGCAGGTGAACTTGTTACAGAAGAATTTCCAGAATTAAACGCAGCACGCTGAAGGGCTGGAGAGCTGGGATTCGAATTGGAATTGGGTTTTTTCGACATCTGATTCAGTGGAACTTTCTCGGGTGGTCTGTTAAAAAAAAATGGAATTTTAACACTGGTTCAGCTTTTACTATCCTAAAATACTTACCTTCAGTAATACATACTAAAACCGATTTGTTATGCTTTTCATTGCTCAACTTAAATTAATTTAATTATTTTTACAATAATCTAGTACATCTGAGCTAGGGGCACTGCTTCACATTCCTTATAAATGCAAGTAGCGCTGCCATCTTGTCATATTGTTTATAAACCATCGGGTTCAGGAAAAGTGGGGAGGCGGGCGGGTTCAACTGAAGGTAAGCATTTTAGGATAGTAAAAACTAATTCTAATCAGTGTTAAAATACTGTGTCTTACTACCTACAAAATACTTCCCTTCAGTACTACAACATGCGGACTTTGTCCCGTACAGGGAGGGTCAGCTGATGCTAAACTAAAATAAATATGTCAGTTACTTAGTAGTATTTTAAAGAGTGGTACCCACCTAATATTTATACGCTGTCTGGGCTGTCTGTCACCGGTATGTGGGTCCTCTTGTAGCGGCAGCTGCTACAATGGGCGGTTCATTAGTAGCATCGTACTCCTGGTGTTGCAGACGCGGTTTCTTCCCAGGTTTTTTACTTTTGGAGTTAGGCTGCCTATAAATGTTCTTTCATAGATTTCGTACCATTAGAGTCACTAATTGTAATGGCGTACCAATGACGATCTGGTGCTTGTTGGCAGGCACTATAGTCTGGTGTATCTTCTGGCAAATTTAAGAAATGTAGAAGTAACTGTTTGCACTCTTACGGAGTTCACATAGCTATATCTACTGCCCGGCGAAGGAATAGAGAATTTAGGCCTAGGTTTGGCTAAATGTGTCAATCTATCAATCGCTGCCACCAAATGGGTTTAATGGTGACGCTGGTTCTAAGAGCAGTTAATTTACCTAATCTAAAGAACTAGCCATTAATCAACAAAGTCTAGATGTAATTTAAACTCTTGGTAAGTTTTATTATATACTAGATGAACAAAAATAAATGTAATTTACATTTCAAATGAATTAACAAGTAAGTATAAGTTTAAACTTCGTATTACATGAACAAGTTTCAATAAACTTAAAAAAACAAGGCTTTACATTAAAGCGGACTGATTTAAATTAAATCGGCAAGTGTAACTACAGTTTTAAGTTACATACAAAATTTTGATTAAAATCACAAGGATTTTGTTCCTGAGTATCTTGCAGTATATTTACTATTAAATATCACTTTCCAATCAACCCAAAGTTAGGGTCCTACCACAGAAGGGCCCAGATGCATCTGTGATCAGTGAATCATTAAGTTTAAAACAACACCTTGGTTAAAATAAAAAAAAAATAATGTCTATTTATTATATTGTAGTTATGAAACAGAAAGTGGGGATGTTTGTTTTTTTATTGTACTTTGCTTGTGCAGTTAGTTCAACTGGCTCTCTTCACCGATGTATTTTTAAAATTTATATTTAAAAATTGGTTTCTTTTTTTAAATATTTTATTCATAAATTTAATGTAAATATTAAAATTTAATAATATAAATATATATATATATATACACTCAGTTTAATTTTTTTTAATGTAAGTTTAAAATAAATTAGTTTATGGAAAAGTAGCCTGGAGATTTTTGCTGCCCGAATGCATAAGCATCCAAACAAAACTTGCATGCTTGAAGATTTTCGCTTCGCTGATATATTGGTTGCACTGAAATTCCAAACGAACGCACTGACGCTAGTCACAACAAGCAAGCAACCTAATGATAATAAAATCTTGGCAATCATAAACAGACAGGAATCAACTATTAATTGAAAATTCCATAACGGCTTCTACTCTGAAAGTTCGTCATTCTTGATAATTGATTGTTGAAAACAGATTGTTACGCACAATTTCAGAATCAAAATACTGTACCAGTATTCTTGCAAATTTTCAACAGACCGACGACGTCTGTCTTCATCAGGCCTAACCTACACAACTTAAACTCTTTTCAACTACATCGCCACCGTGGAATTCAGCGTTTGAAATCTGCGCACGTGCATGGCGTGGTCTCCTATATTTTTCGTGCTGGTTCATCCACTGCTTCGTGAGTCGCCTGGAAAACTCATCTCTAAGGAGGAAACGAATTCCCGGATTGGATGGGCCTTGAGTGTTCATCAAAACGGCGTCATTTTTAACATGTTGCTGGATCGCCAGGGATTCCAGTCCCCTCAAGTGCCTATCATGTGGGACATTTGATTTTAGAAGTGTAGTAGTTCTTCCCCAGCCAATATCATGCTTTGTCATCATGTGATGGGTAGCGATGCTGTTGCTATACACTTCATTCCTCGTGTCATCCATATGCTGTCCTACCCTCGTTCGGACGCCCTTCCTAGTCTCACCTATATAAACAGCATCGCACCCATCACATGGCACACAATATACACCTTCTCTCGTATTTGTAACTCTAGCTAACACTTCATTTTGGTCACTCCCATTCTCCACCTTCTTTCTCTTCTTAAGGAGAGCATCTTTCAGGTTGTTGTCATTCCTGAGAAAGGTTTTGAAGCCTCTTCTTTCTAAAATTCCCTTTAGTCTCTCGCTCGTTCCTTTTAGGTACGTAATTCCGACTTTTTTGGTCTTTGTCACATCATCCTGCACAGTAGGTCGTTTTTGTCCCTTCGTTAAAAGCGCTTTTTTCATCATCCTGGTTAGGAGTCCCGGAGGATATCCAAGTTTTATAAAGCGCCCCTTAGCATTGTACAAATGTGGCTGAGCAAGCTGGCTGGTGGAAGAGTGCCTCACAATGTGAGTTATATCACCAGGACCATGTCTGGACAGGCCAGCCTGGTGATGGCCACCTCAATGCTAAGGAGGCTATGGCTCTCTTCAAAAAAATTGGAGACTTAACCGAATTGCAAAAGAGCGACTTACTCACAATTTTTGACAAAGTCGATGGAGTTTTTTCCACACTCCCTGGTCGTACAAAGTTGTACACGAAATTGAATTGATCAATTCTGATCACAAGCCTTGTAAGTATTATCGCCAAGCGAAATAAGAATGTGATTTGATAGTCACATAGATCAAGCGCATGCTAGATCTAAGCTTGATTGTAGAGACTGATTCCCCTCATGGATCCCCTATGACCGTATGCAAAAGGAAGATGCTATTCCTCGTCCTGTTGCCGATTATAGAGAACTCAACAATAACACGGTAACAAGTGATTACCCGATACCAAACATTGAAGAATGTATTGAGCGTGCTGCCAAATGGAAGTACATTTCAAGCTTTGATTTGAACCGCGGCGTCTGGCAGATTCGGCTCACACCCAAGGCTTTTCAAGCCGCCACCATTACAACTCCCATTGGGAAGTGTGCACCGCACATGATGAACATAGGCACGAAAAATGTGCCATTTTTTTTCCAGAAACTAATGGACTGCATCACCCGTGGCATGGAGGAGCATGTCACTACATTTCAGGATGACACCGCTGTCGGCTCCGAAATATGGCCTTAGCATCTTGAAAATGTTTATTCTTTTCTCTCTGCTGTCAAGGAGGCAGGGCTTATGGTTAACGCCAAAAGGTCGCAGGTTGCTTGCAGAAAATCCACCTTTTTAGGACACAAAGTCAGCAATGGGTCTAGGACTCCATCCGAAGTTAAAGTTTTGGCAGTGCAGAAGTTTGCCAGGCCACAAACCTAAGACAGACTACATTAGCACTATTCAGAAATGTGTTCTTGCTTAACAGACTCCTTGAAAAAGGAAGCTCCTGATCCGATCGATTGGGACGAGTCAAAACAAATTGCTTTTGACAGTTTGAAACAAGTTACATTTCCGGTGCTTCGTGCACCTGATTTTTTACAGATGTTCATTTTACAGTGCGACTGTTCAGACAGAGGTACGGGGGGTCGTTTTATCTCAAGTGTTCGATGGTGATGAACACCCTTGCCTGTACGTTTCTTGTAAACTCACAGCCAGGGGACAAAAGTATGGTACAACGGAGAAAGAGGGTCCATGTTTGGTCTGGGCCGTAGCTAAGCTCTGCCCTTACATCTATGGTACCAAATTCCAGATCGAGTCAAACCACAATCCACTTCACTGGCTCAAACAGATGTCAGGGAAAAACCCAAGGCTACTACGTTGGAGCCTTACTCTTCAAGACTACGACTACAAACCAGGAAAGTAACATCGTAACGCCGATACTTTAAGTCGGTATTTTATTTAACGTAAAATTAAGTTAAAGTTTTTTTTTGTAAAAAGTATTTTGAACTCCTTTGCAATTTTTCTAATTTAAAATGTGTTAAGAGGTATATTGGAAGCTCAACCTCACTCAAAGAAACTTCCAGCATTTCCCGTTTCGGAATTTCACACCAAAATTTTAAGTGCCAATGATATATCTTTCTGTAAGCATACATCGTCAGGATTTTGTGGAAGAATCCTGACAGAAATTGAACGACACAATTCCAATATTCATTCCGAGTATTCTACGGGGGTACTTGGTCCCTATTTACCCTTCTTCAGGTTTTACGAAACATGTTCATTACAACTAAAATATGTCTGTCTATCTCTGGGTGTTAAGAGGTTAACCCTGTGTTAAAAGGTTGTTGGATTTAAGCCTTAAACCTCCCAACGTTGTTAATTTAAACATGTTAAGTTAAGCGGTATACCTAAAAACCATTCCAGTGGTATTAGTATTGTTGTTAAATAGAGCCTGTATTCTTCTATGCATCCACAGGATATTTCTAACAGTTATCGTAACCTAGGTTAAGGGTGGACGGCGATGTGTTTTTGGCAGCCACACGGTTAAAAAAGACGCTGCAATTTGACATAATCCAGACTCGTACGGACATTAAATAGCGGGAAGCATCATTTAACAACTTTCTTTTACAACAATGTGACTTGTAATTTTATTTTACTTAAATTCACGATGGGTGTGTACGATATTCCTGCATAGGCGGCACGGACCACCCAAAAATTTATTTCTGCAAACCTAGTGTTTTTATCCTAGTAAAAACGTACGTATTTAAACCTGCACCAAAACAACAAAAAAGAGTATTAAAACTTAGCAGTTTATCTTACGTATATGTAGCGTTAAAAAAATATCTTGTACAAAGAGTTTCACTTCACATTTATGATAAATGGAAAAGGACATATGGTTGGTCGGTGGTATGAACACAATTATATCTTGCATTAATATAGGTTGTTTTTGCATGTTTTACACGGCTTGGCAGCTAATTTATGCATAACCTGTGTACACTAATCTTACTGTTTTCAGCTTTTATTTTGGCTCTAAGTGAACACGAAATAAAATCCCCCGTGTGGGGGCGTGTAGTGGCAGTCCGCCAAAAACTCGATTTTAACTTTTTTTCTAGCGGTGGGCAGCGTAGGCCTATACATTGGCCATTTACCAAAAAGTACCTCCACTTCAACGGCTCTCAGCGAATAATAGACCAAAACGACTGTAGTTTTCGCTGTTTAATAGTCCAACACATTATCTTTCATTCTGCGAAGACAGATCTTCAAATTTGTTCTTTTCGGCATAAAGCCAACCAGTTTAGTGTTTGTTTTAGGGGGAACAAGCACAGGCATCCCATTGCTATGTGTGTGCTTACAATACATGTTTATTTTAAGTATTTATTACTTTTATTCTGAACAGCAGTGACGATCTCTGCTTACCATGAAAAGACTAAAATTGCCGGGCCCGAACCTGCTTAATTTTAGTTTTTATTACCTAACCGAAAATATACATTACCTGTTTTAATAGCAGTTCCCCCCTTTTGAACTAATTTTCCCCTAGAGTCTTGAAAGTTGTCTTCCCTCCAGGCTCGTACGTACTGCGCATGCGCGGGCTTAGGTCAGCTATATAAGCTCCAGCGCAGCCTTCCGTTGGCATCATTTCTCTACCTTCAAGAACCTAGCTCATGGAGGGGAGGCTTAATGAGGGGAGTTAAGGTAACAGATTACCTAAGTGAGATTGGGGAGTGCGGTTCGCTCAAACTTATATTAATAATATTACAGCATGCAGTGGTCCGTATCATAAGGGGTACAAGGCAAGGAATCAAGCAAATTGCTGAAAACAGCTTACCTTGTGGGAAGAGCTGAAGGTAGTGGAATGATGGGTCTTCTAGAAGAGACGGAAGGTCAGGCCGGAGGTAAGACGTCGACGCTTGGTTCATGGCAGAGGTACCTTACGTGGACGGAGAGGCAGACCGGAGGTAAGGCCGAAAGTGAGAAATGGTTGAATCTGGATGGTGAACAGAATACGGAGGCAAGATCTTCCTTTTACTTGTCTGTCCCTCTCTTCCCTTTCCTCTCTTTTTTTTTTTTTTTTACGGAGGCGGTGGAAAACTGGATATCTTCTTGCGGAAGCGGAGGAAAATTGAATGTAAAAGAAGGGGAAGGTACCGGTGTAGTAGGTAGATTACAGTTGCAGTACTGCCTCCATCCATGGCGAAAGTGGTGGTAGAATATCTAAGATTTTCTTGAGGAGGTGAGTTTTCTTGTCAAAACAGAAGGGTTAGAGTGCTTGCTTACAGAATCTTTCAAAACCCCAAGGTATGCCTGTGGTCGTACTGTGGCACGAGGAGCACGGTAGGAAGCGGAGTCGGAGGGATCATCCGCTGGCGGAAGAGTAACGGCATAAGGAGGCGGAGGACGCAAAATGATGGTAATCTGTTTGAGAGGAGGTACAGTTGGAGGGCTGTGCAATAGGATGCGCAGATGGAGGTGGTGCGGAGAGAATCATACCCTTTCCAATGAAACAACAGTATTTAATGCTGGAGGGAGGAAAGGTGAAAGCCGATAGTAGGCAGTGAAATGATACACCTTAAGTAGACTGTGCGGAGGCAGCGCGCAATGGGGGAGGAGACCGAGGACAAGGAACGTCGCTAATCCGAACTGATCTGCCTCCCGCCCAAATGCAAGGAAGACGTGAACCAAATGGGTATCGCAAAGTTTTGTGTTGCAGTCGTCTTGAAGGTGTCAATACTCCTATCTCCATGGTCGTCGGTGGAGGAGTGGAGGGTGGATGACGAGCGGAGGCAAAGAATCCATTGGTGATGCGTAGTGTGGGAATGGTAAGTTGAGTCATGTAGATTCGTGACTGTGTCCTAGAGCTACTCCTCAGAGTAAGAGCGTGGAGTTGAAGAGGGTCCGTGCAAACCAATTCATGGCGTGGTAAGTAGCGAAGCAGCTTCTCCGGAACACTTGGTTGATGAAGAGAGCTAGCTGGCGAGTGTCATCCGGAGGAGGGTCGGTGTATAACCTTTCACATAGTGTATTAGCTGTAGAACCAAGGACGTCCGCTTAGGATGCAGCTCGGAGGCTTAGTAGGAGGACACAGTCATTGACAAAACCGGGAACCGCTGCTCGAGGGAGGTAGAGAGCGGAACCGAGGTTTAACATTGTGTTTGCTGTCAGGAATTCTGATTGAGGATAGGTGTCAAATTGTGTGGGTTGGCTGTACCATTGCCTATAGGGCGGAAGGAGCAATTCCCACGTCTTGGGCAAGGCGGAGGATGACCTTTATCTAACTCAAGATGCGAACCATTTCTGAGGAGGACGCCCTCTGTTGCGAAGGAGAGTTGTCGCAAATGTTGGGGTGTTGTTGATTGTCCCAATAGCGGAGGCTGAAAGGGTAGCTGGTCACGGAGGCCAAAACTAAAACCTGTAGCGAGGCCTCCGATTTGGATATTGAGTGGTTGGTGGAGGGATCATCCGTGGATGAGGAAGCTGATTCGGAGGGCGGAATGATCGACCATGAAGCGGGAACGCAGGAGCCGGGAAGGGACGTATCACGTTGCTGTTGGTAAGTCTTGATGAGAAATGAGACATGAGAGACATTACGGAGGTACGGTGGAAAGGGTCAGTGGATCCACGGAGGGTAGAGAAGAGTCATCCTCTACTGTAGGAACGGATGGAGGTTTTATTAGTCCAGAAGCGGCGGAGGGCGGAAATGACCATCAAAGAAGGAGCGGAGGAAGTCTTCTGCGGAAGGGTGGTGTGTGGAACAGGAATAGCATGCCGTAAGTCGAGGTATGAGGATTGGTCCCATTGGGGGCCAGTGCGTGGTACAGCTGCACTGGTTGAAGGTAGAGAAAAGACCAGCGGGCTGCATAGCCGAAGGTTGTAATAAAAAAGAAAGGAGTACTGCGCAGTAGGATGCGCAGGTGGTGGCGTTGTGGAGGGATATCGTACCCTTTTGATTTAAACAACAGCATGCAACGCTGGAGAGAAAGGAAGGCGATAGCTGACGTGTCAGTGGTCCATTGGTTCGTTGCGTAGTGGAACGTTCGCCTACAGAATGTTGAGAGGAACGTGAGGATAGGTCGAGTGGAGGTAATCGAGGATTGTCGGAGGAGGCCAACCTGGCTGCTACTTTCCGCACCTTGAGTTGAAGTTTGAGACAGGCATATCGTTCCTCAGTGCGAGAGAGTTCGTCGGGAAGGGAACGTAGGTCTCGTGTCGGAGGTGCTTGACCGCAAGGGATGGGAGACGTGTTTGTGGTATTACAAGGCATGGAGAGTGACTTGGAAAGGAAGGGATTCGGAGGCGGAACGGGTGGCTCCAAGGAATCTTATTCTATTGCTAGTTAGAGACCTCTACGTCCTCCGCAATAGGCGGAACATGGCTTGGGGGCGCGGAACGGGGAGTGCGGGAGGCGTCATCCCGTGGCGTTCCTTTAGCACGAGGCAAAGGAAGGCGGAGGTGGAGGCGAAAGGCAGAAAAGCGGAAGGCGGAGGTTCGCGAAGCGAAGTGAACGGCGTGGTGGCTAGAGATGAAAGGATCTTTGTACAGGTAAGTAGTAAGAGAGGAGGATGTTGAACTCTACAGGAAATGCGCAAACTGCAACCATGCAGGATGTGGTGGGGCGTGACGGCCGAGGTGCCATACATGAAGGAGGCTGCGCAGGAGGATGCTCAGTGGGCATGGTGTCAGTGTAGGTTGTGACAGGTGGTAAGAGCCCCTCCTCCGTATTTGAGGCCAGCTGAGAGGAAAACGGGCTGACGTGATGCTGATGTTCTTACTTGGGATGTAACCTCCTCCCCCCCCCCTTTCTCCTGTCCTGGTACGGACGGAGGCCGAGCAGGGGAAGCGAGGGGTAACAATTTTCCATGATGACACAAGCCCTCTTGGGCTAGGGACCAAGAGGAACGATGGTGCGGAGGGGCAGCGGAAGGAAGTGAACAGGAACGAAGGCATCTTCCATCCATGGGACGATGATATACGGATGGTAAGAGCACTCTAGTATGCAGAGGCTCGGAAGGGAAACTTGGTTGAGTCATGTGGTGTCGTCATACAGGCACCACAATGGTAGCCCTTTTAAGTCCTAATGTAAACCTATTCACAGCTTAATATACCTCCATAGTTAACTGTAGTCTATCCATACAATGTTGTTGCCATACTATTATCACATGACTACATGTCATATGACATACCTTATATAAGGCTGTACCTTCATGATTAAAGTTTCTTTCAAGAGTTAGCCTACAACACAGTGTTCCCTAGTCATTACTATGCCTTAGTTGAACCCACAAGTGTATGACAGCCACCCTCATACGTCACAGATGGCGACGAGGAAGGGATGAAATGGGACAATTTCAAGTTTCTAATACTAGTGGATGCACACAGTAAAATTCCGTTCGTGCATAAAATGAAAACTACCACCTCAGCTAAAGTTATTGATATTCTGAATAAACACATTGCCAAATACGGGCTGATGGATTCCTTAGTTAGCGACAAAGGCCCTCAGTGGACCTCTAAAGAGTTTAAATCATGGTTAACGGTTAACGGAATCCAACACCTGTCAGGCCCAGCCTTCGTGCCATGGGTTAACGGATTAGCAGAAATTTATGTCCGGAATTTTAAACGTGTCTATACAGCTGCTCGCCGGGACGGGTGTTCAATCCAGGAAAGTATAAATGTATACTTATTATCATCACGAATCACGATAAGTTCTACCACCCAAGCTACACCTGGTAAATTATTCTTCAACCGTGAATTAAAATCCAGATTGGATTTGCTATACCCTGACCCTGTGTCCGTTGTAAAAAGAAATCAACAAAAACAGATTAAAAGCACCCAACATCGTGCATCCGTTATCTATCAAGTTGGTGATAAAATCTGGTATCGTGACTATAGCAAAACTTACCCTAAGTAATGGTCGAGGGGGGCTATCAAGAATAAACTGTCACATTTGATCTATAGTGTACTTACAGAAGAGCTTGTAGAAATGCGTAAACATCGCGATCAACTAGGCCCTACAATTGATTCCGTCTATGCCGTAGATTTGTCACCAAACGCACATAATCCGGTGAAAAATTCTGTCTATTTTGGCAAGAATATTAAAGGCGTTAATTCGAAAGAACACTTAGTTTCAAAGAAGCGGTATTCTGTTGGCGCATCACGTCACGATCAGGTGATTCGCGAGCATTCAAATTGTCGGCGGCAGTCCGTGTGCCAATCACGGCGTTCCACTGTTGTCAGGCACCGGTCAACACCAATCAAAAACACCTCACCTGACAATTTACGAGTTGCGACACCAGGTTTCAGCACAATTCAGTCGAAATCACCCCACACACAGCCAGTGGGCGAGTCCGATGACGTCACTGTTCCTAGTGATCAGGCCATGTCGCAAAACTTCAGCGCCTCACAGCGAGATGTTGGAGCGACAGGTGGCCTGGAGCCTCCTTTTTTTACAAAACAGTCTCCCGCTAAATCGTCGGAGCCTGCTAAGGTGAAAAGCCAACAGAGAAAGCGTAAGGTTGCACCATCTTCACCATGTGCAGATGATGCAGTGCAGCCTCCAATAGTATCAGGTAGTCCGAAGCAAACGAAACGAGCTCCGGACAAGCTCAATATCTAATAAATAACTGTAGGCTAATATTAGTGTTCGTAATCCGTTCTCAGTCAACCCAATTGGGGGTTGTTTTTTAACTTGTGCGGCGCTCGCACCATGTGTTCGGATTCGTTAATTGTGCAGGGGATTATCCTTGTAAATTTTAAATTGTGCCTATTTGCAACATGTAGTGTTTTCAGTTATTCGTGAGGAAAATTGATTCCTCGGTTTTAAAGCATGTTTCTTTTCTACTTTCATGTAAATATTTCCTTCATGACCGGACAACTGCTTTGGGAGCTGAAACAGCCTCCGGCGTGAGATAACTATCTGTAACAAACTAACAGATGTACTCAGCAGCCAGATATTTGCAACTAATCAACTCCATTGTAAACAGCAGTTGTTGTTATAACCAAAAAGTAAAAAGAAGGAAACACTACCGAAATTTATTCGATATTATCTATTCTATCGCAAGCAAGATTTGAAATATAAAAGGAAAAAAACCAAATGGACTTCATGGTGCCAGTTTTCAAGCATCACCAAATTTCAAATATTTTGCTGAGTTAAGGGAGGGTTACAAGCTTTCACAAAATGTTAGTTTTTCTTTGAAAGCGACACATTTTCTTATTAATAAATACAAATTAAAGTAGGCAGTGACTAATAAGAAATTCATGTCTTCAGAATAATACATATTTTACTTTTCTGGTAGACTTAAGAAGTTTTTTTCTTTTTTTTATTAGTTGATTGTATTGTGGTTGTAACGGAAGGCTGCGCTGGAGCTTATATAGCTGACCTAAGCCCGCGCATGCGCAGTACCACACGAGCCTTGCCGTTATTTATTTTGCGGCTGCAAAATAACTTTAAAATAATGCGTTCTAGCATTGCATTAAGGTGGTATATTTAATCTTTGGCTTAGTGCTTTTAAAGCAGTAATAATTAACGTAATTTTTCCCACAAACTCTACTGACCCCGGCATTACATTATTTACTGTTAGGGACATTTTATTGGACGGCTTGCATGGTGTATTTATTTCAGAGAACTCAGTTCCCCAGCCGTAGTGACCATTTATAGCCAGCCTTCTTCTACTAGGAAAACATTCCTTCTATTAATTAACCTTTTTAATAAAAACCAGTCTACCATTAAGAGTTCAAAACTCAACCATTTTTCCATTTCTATTGTGGCTACTTGATTAAATACAGTTCAGAATTTAGCATTGTAGAGATTGCCAATGCCTCAGGGTAAACGCCTCCAGCAGCTCCGTTTTCAGCCACTCAGAGAGCAGCAACTCAAACCAATCAGGTTCAACCTCCTTCCATAGCCAAATGAGAACCGCTCCAAAGCTCCCAATAGTAACTGCACCCTTGGGGGTCTTAGACCCTAAGAAGCACAAATTTCCCTCCTTGACGACCCAAAATTCTAAGTCCAACTTTTCTGGTTAGCACCCTTCAGAACCAGGAGAGGACCGAAATCTTCGTTTTATTAGATTTTATTTCTGTCCTCTCCTGGTTTTGAGGGGTGCTAACCAGAAAAGTTGGACTTAATTTTGGGGCGTCATTTTTTTGTGGACCACCCTGTATAGTGACAAAAGAGTACAATTATGGTCGGAAAATCTGAAATGGAATAATTTTATGAAAATTAGAGAAGAATAAAAATAACACAACAAATAAAGTAATGTTGTTTCCGAATTTCGTTCTGTTAGTAGATGCACGGGGTATCATCACTTTTGTCAAGAATAGGGAAAAGTTGACAGACAGGAAAAAGATGGCTGACAGTCAAGAAAATGGAGGAAGAAAACTCAAGAGAATGAGAATTAAAGGGAATAAGAATAATACTACTAATAATAATAATAACAATACTAAATGTATTACCAAAAATTGGTAAAAGGAAGACAGGAAGGGAAACTCAGCATCCACTAACACCTGTCCTGAAAATGACAAATACAGGAAAACAATTGTCACAATTAAAACAATTAAAAACAATTATAACTAATATAGAAAAATATGAATAAAACACAGGTGGCTACTCAGGAGAGGAAATCCAGGAGAGGAAATCAGAGGATGAAAATGGGAAAGAAAAGACGAAGAATGTCCCCGGGTCTGCGTCTTATAAAAGAAGAAGAGTGATTAATTGTGACATTTATAAATAAATAAATAAATATAAACTTCGTTGCAGGAGCAACAGGAAAGGCAAGGGCCGTAGCGGGTCTCTGATAGCCAACCTAAAAGGGATAACATTAGAAATGTGAACAAGAGGATATGATGGAGAGGTTATCGTGCAGGATGAAAAGTAAAATTCGGTTTGTAAAATGTGAATAAATTTTAAGCATGGTTGTATAGGCCATTTGTCAAACATTAAAAAGCTAGGAATAATGAAAAAACTAATGAACAAGTTAGAACAACAAGACCCAGAATTAGAGTTCCCGTGGGTGACGCTGCAAGAATTTTTCAAGATTTACTTCAGTTAGAAGCCTGTGAAAGCCCTGGACAATAGTTGAAGAAACAACCGACTCCGGAAGTGAGTTCCATACCTTAACCACTCGCACCAAGAAGAAACCACTTCTACAATTCAAGCGTGCCGGCGACGATGTGAGCTTGAACGAGTGACCTCTTGTGAAATTCACATGATTGAGCTCGAAGAACGGTAGTGCCAACGGCAGAAATCCACGCAATATTTTGAACGTCAAGACAAGGTCGATCCGCAGTCGCCGCAGCTCGAGTAATTGAAGATTAGCAATTCCAAGACGCTCAATGTATGGGATATTTTTTAGGCCCGGCAGGGACTTCGTGAATTTCCGTTGGACCGACTCTATACGGTCGATGTCCCGTAGTAGTGACGGAGACCAAACCGGGCTGGCATACTCCAAAATTGGGCGCACAAACACCCTGAATGCCCACACCCAAAGCTTAAGATTACCAGTGAAAAAAAAAACGATTAACTATGGTCATACATTTGAAAGCTGTTGCAGCAATTTTTGTGCAGTGTAGACTAAATTTCAAATCTGCACAAAACCAAACACCAAGGTCTCTCACCTCATCAACCTCTGGAAGAGATTGTCCATCCAAAAAATAGGTTGTACTTAGATTAGTTGTCCAACATGCAATGAGTGGCATTTAGAAATTGAAATAGGAAGTTGCCAAGTAGCAGCCAATTTTTGACCGAGTCAATTTCACCTGA
Source organism: Lithobius niger (assembly GCA_023313725.1). NCBI lineage: Eukaryota > Metazoa > Arthropoda > Chilopoda > Lithobiomorpha > Lithobiidae > Lithobius > Lithobius niger. Next base: position 84,247 of record JAHWFP010182908.1, read on the forward strand.
TAAAAGTCTGCAATCACCTGTGTTAATTATGGAATCCAGTTTCAGATCATCCGCGAACTTCGACTGGCTGACATTTGCATAATTTCCAGTTAGTTCATTTTAAGTAAATCACAAAAAGGAGTGGGCCCAGAACTGAGCCCAGTGGAACTCCGCTAATAATTTTTTGTTCCGCTGAAGTTGAATCTCCAACCAAAACACTCTGTGTCCTCCCACTGATAAATGCATTGATCCATTTTAAAAGTTTGCCGCCGAAGCCAGATTGTCCAAGTTTAAACAAAAGCTTTGAGTGTACTACCGACTCAAAAGCCTTACAAACGTCGAAATAAACAACATCGGTGGGCACCCCGATGTCCATGGCAGATGTCCACCTGTCCAAACACAATAGGAGTTGAAGGGTGGTTGAACGGCCTGGCATAAATCCAAATTGATCACCACAGATTAGATCAATAGATTTAGCAAATGTTAGCATACAGTCACGTAGAATGGTCTCCATAATCGTACATGGGACGACCGTCAGAGCAATTGGTATGTAGTTCCCAGGTTCTGCTGCGTCTCCCTTCTTAAATATCGGAATTACCATGGCAGTCTTCCAAATTACAGGCAAAATGCCTTCATTGAAAGAAAGAGTGAAGATAGTAGCCAATGGATAGCTGATTTCGTTACTAACTGTTTGTAGAAATATGCCGAGTACCCATTTGAGCCCACGGCATGACTTGGTTTGATTTTATCAAGAGTTCGCTTAACAGAGTGGAAGGTAAAACTCACTTCCGGACTGGGATCGCCAGTAGTTGTTATGTAGTCTGAGGAAGACGTTATGGTGCAATCGTCGACCTGTCCATTTGCAACGAACAGCTGGTTTAAAATTTCTGCCTTCATGCTATTTTGGGTGCTAAAATCGCCAGCGTGCTTTAGTGGAGGAAACTCTCTTGAGAGGCGTGTTTTTTCGCGATATAATCTAAAAACGGCAGAAAGAGTCCCCTCTCTGATCGCATTTGAAATATGTGTTTGATGCCATTCTGTCACTGTGGAAGCATACAATCTACGACATGTATTACAGTAAAACCTCTTTAATAAGAAATTTAAGGGGACTGCTAAAAATGTTCTTATTAACTGTAGTTCTTATTAAACGGACGAGAGAAATTGGCCTGCAACGTAAAAAAAATGTAGCCTACCGGTATACGCTATTTTCATTCGTCCTTGACCTTCGCGTTTGCGCAAATGGACAAAACTCTTATCACTTCCCAAGATGGAGTCAACTAGCGATTGATGTTTTGCGTGAAACAAAACGAAATTCAAGGGAGGGAAAAAGAAACCGTTACGAACAGCAAATTCGTAAAAATAAGCTAGAATTGTAAATATTAGTTCGTCTTATCCGTACTTTCGTATTAACAGAGTTCGTTATAGCTGTATATATTTAGTGCTGACTGAGTAGCTGACCAACCAAAATCTTGAAAAAAGTTCTTATTAAGCGGGAATTCTTGTTATCCAAGTTCTTATTAACGAGGTTATACTGTATCAGGGATGCTGCTGGGGGTACGTTGGTTTTTCACGTTTTTTCACATTCCGACTTTTCATTTTTTTCACATTTTTCGCATGCCTACTTTTCATTTTTTCACATATTTCATATACCTGCTATTAATTTTGTCACATTTTTCACCTACCTACCTTTCATTTTTGTATCACTATATTAACGTTTTCATATGTCTCACCAGTTTCACAATTCTTGAATAAAAATTTTTCTTTTCCAGTAACCATTGTAATTTCAGTTTTTTTTATTTTGCTATTTCAGGATGCCAGGACGTAATTATTCTGATTATGTACCCTATTTTATTAAACATACTTATGACAAGATAAAAAAAATTCAAAGTACTTACAAGAAGCTCTTTGGTAGATTTATCAGAAAAAAATAGGCCACTTTGTCAGAAGCAACAGTTCACAATTTCATAGCCTATTTTTATTTGACTTTGTAGAGCTTCTCTAATAAAATTGTGAATTGTGGGCTGTTGCTATCAGAAAGTGGCCAAACTTATAGAAGGGTGCAGGACTTGCAGAAATATGAGGGTGCAGGACTTGCAGATCCTTTAAGAGTTTACAGTTAATGGGAAGTGTCTTCAGAAGTTGAAGTATAGAAGCCCTCCCTCTATAAAGGAACTCCTTTTCATCCTTCTGAGAAGTCTTTTCCGGCACACTGCTTTCAGTTTCACTAGTAGAACGAATCCGTCACGCGAAATTAAGGCAACGCTGCCGGTCACGCAACATTGATTGTTAAGTTTACAACAGGCACGTGTAGAGCTTATTAATACGCACACAAGAATTACTGTATATATCCATTTAATCCGAAATTTTTGTACCCTAAAAAAGAAAACTTCCTATCACCATCACACACAGTGCACATCATAGTACCGCTGCGCGTAACGGTTGCTAGGCAAACGGGCCACATTCTCTCACAATGTTAAGAAAGCGACCAAACGTGAATTCAAAGCGACCCTCCTGTAAACCAAGTTTTTTTTCCTGTTCTAATCACATACATGCTACGTAATTCTGGGTCCAAAATTAGGGCGGATAATTTGATTGTTTGTACTTTGCTTGTGCATTTTGAGTTTTTTCACACCGACACTTGTATTTTTCACATTTTTTTTTGCCCCTAGCAAATTTTCACATTTTTCACATTTTTTCACACCGGCAGCATCCCTGCTGTATACCATTTCTGCCTGAACTTTTCTTTCCATACACTTTCATCATAAGCTACTTAATACGAAAGCTCTATTATTGGTGCCTGGTCGAAATATCTATGTAGATAGCGGCTCATTCAAAGTAAATTATTTTTTTTTACCAAATATGCGTTCAAAATTTAAGCATGACTGGTTTTTAAGCTTATATACCTTTAGTGACAGGTTTTCTTCAAACTTATGGCCAAATTTGAAAGTTTTCCCTGCACTTACCCTCGAGGGAGACGCGGGAAAAATAATCGTTATGGCTTATCGGAGGTAAATCAGTTTGAGGACAGGCCTATTAATAACGAAAATACAATTAAAATATACTGATTATTCTAGGCATAAGCTGTAGTCTCATTAAGAGACAACAAGCTCATTGTTTTGTCAAGGATTATGTTATGGGATTATCTGGACTTAATTAGTAGTATAATGTGTGGCACAAAACAGGCCCTTTTGAACAGACCCCATCCCGGAAAAACCCTTGAGTATTATTTCCCCACCTGTATCTTTGTGCATTTATACACAACTGCTTCTAACTGCGGCCCCTTGATTATTTTTATGCAGGTACGCATTCTGTGCATTTATACACAACTGCTTTTGAGTCGGGGGATGCGAGTTTACGGTAAGGCAGAGAGAGTGGCTCCTTCGAAGTGGATTTTTTTATTATTAAAACCCGGTCCACTCGAGAAGGTTCACTGACAGCTTCATGGGGCGGTTAGTATAAAAGGATCAATCAAACCGTAGGTCTGCATAATATCTGACATTTAATACCGTATTCGTTTCGCCCTTGTCAATATCAGACGTGGCTGCGAGTTGGTGTCCTTGTTCCGGTGCAAGAAACGTGAAGTTGAGTATTTATCGAAACAAGAGGTGGAAAATCATCTTCAAAGCCTTGCGTGGTAAACTTTTCTTGTCTTAATTGTGGAGGACTCATTTCTTCTTTTGATGAAGTTTTGGCGCACGACGACCGATGTGATTTGAAAATGCCAGTAAAAATTTGGGGCATAAAATTACTGTAAAATTTGTTGGAATTGTTTCCCTGAATTGGAGAGAGCTAAGATTCTCATACTAGGATTTTTCATTTGTGTAATGTTCTTCCATTGAACAATGAGCTGCCGAGGGAAGATAAAAAAAAAATAAAGAACCAACGATGAATGAGGAAGATCGTATTCCTACATTTGAGAAAGATGTTATAGAGTAAAATATATAAACATAGGCAGGAAAGGCATTACAAAGGAAAATGTTACGTAAATTGTGAGGTAGTACTTACTCGGACGCTCTTGCGTATAAACGGCACCAAGTGCGGTGGTGTTAAAAATCAACATGGAAGGGAAATTGGAGTCTTCAAAAAAAGACCATCCTTCCTCGAACTGAAACCTCGGTTGAAGAAAAGGAATAATTTCTCAAACCCCCGCAAATTTCAACCTCGTGGTAAATAATGTTAGATCTTTAGTCGTGCCTATAATACAGAATACCAGAATTGACTCGGCCTTGTCCTATATGATTCAAGATTTGAAGGATAAGACTAAAGTGACCGCAGATACCAAACTGGAGGTAAGACCGTTTAGTTTGGATTTAGGAGAGTTTGGACCTGTCTGCAACGCTTTCAATAACTGCTTCTTGACTTTCAAGAGGAATTTTACGTCGGATGAAATGCACTACGAGCCGTTGATTTTGTTGGAAATATACAGGGATAGGTATTGGAATCTTTCAGAGCAATGCTGACGTCTTATGGTGAACATAAAAGGATAAATTGGATTATGCATTCTTTTCGAAAACGCGACTGATACGACGAAGACTTAACGCATATTTCAATTCAAACCTGATCAGGGTGGGAAACAAGGATGTTCTCTCGGAAATGTCGAACAAGATCCTACATAGTATTGGACAGTTTGCTGTATAAGTAAGTGGATAAGAACTGCGTATGTGCCGAACTATGCGTTGGAATCTATAGACCGTTTCATGGAAAAGGTTACACACCACTTCCAAAAAATCTTATCATAGGTTCCGATATACTGGTCAATATGTAAAGTCCTGACGATAGATGTTTTATGTGGTCTGTGTTAACTAGTACACCCTGTTCCATCTTCACAACACGTTTGAGACACTGAACATTACCTACCTCATGTTGATGAGTTAGATGTTGGTCTGTTAAATAAATACCCTGTTCCTTTAATGGAGATTGGGGCATTTGAAAAGGCAAATAACATTTCAGTATCTGTTTTTGGTTTCGAGGATGACAAACCTTGCATTTATCGAGCAAGTTCGAAAGTTGAACGTAAACATCACGTTGACTTGCTTCTGCTCGACGGACACTGTGACGATAAAAGATCTTGACAAATTCATCGCTAGTTTCAACCCTAACAGATACTCAAAATATTTTTGCAGATACTGTCTACACGAATTTCGAAATCAATCCCTTATGAAAATGACCACCTTCCTTCTTGTAGGGAATTCCGTTTCAAAAGACCTCATTGCTCACCAATAACATTATCCGATTTAAGAATTTCAGAACGAGCTCAAAAGGTTGTACATAGCCTATGTGGACTTTGAAGCAGTGTTACGGCCATTCTCCGGTTGTGATGGAAATGATGCATACACCAGAATTAATCACATACACCAAGCTTGCAGTTTTGCCTACGTGATCATGGACCAATTAGGTGGTGTATTTTCCAAAAGGTTGTACAGAGGAGTAGACTGTGAGAAAGTGTTCTTTGACTCTATACTAGAGGATCAGAAAAAAATTGAGGCTTACGTGGATTCCCACAAACAAAGGATGAAAAGTTTAACCAAGGAGCAGTGGTTCCTTTACAAGACGGATGGATGCGGTGTGCCATCTATCTCACCCTCGGATAAAAGTTTAATGGCCTTACTCGAGTGAGAGACCACGAATACATCACTGGTGAATTTAGAGGTGCAGCGCACAGCAAGTGTAACTCTATTTACACTTCGAACAATAATATAGCGGTTGTAATATACTTTGAAAACGTTTAACGATTCAGCTGCCTTGAATAATGTTACGATCATTGCTAAAAACAAGGAAAGAATTAGTAGCATGAGATAAGGTAGTTTCACTTTCATCGGCAGTCTAGCGTTTATGGCGGCGTCTTTGGAAGCTTTAGCTTCGAACGTAAGGTGCTTTAACATTACAGACAAGCTTTTCGAAGGTAAATCGATGGAACTGGTACAAAGACTTCGTCAAAAAAGTGTGTTTCCTTACGAACACTTGACAAGTATGGTAATTTTTGAGGAAACACGTTTACCTCCCAAGTCTGCATTTACTTCCTTGTTGAAAGGACCGATCTGCTCAGAATCTTAGAACACACGATGAAGATTTGGGTTTAGGAAAATACAAAACGTTTGGAGATTACCACGATCTATATTTGTAGACCGACGTCGGCCTCTTAGCCGATGTTTTCGAAAACTTTAGATCTACCACTTTGGCTAGTTATGGGTTAGACGCATCCCACTACATTTCGACCCCGTCACTTTCTTAGAATGCTGCACTCAAGTAGACCGGAGTGTCGTTGTATCTTTTCATGAACATCGATATGCATTTAATTGTGGAACGGGGCATAAGAGGTGTCGTGGATAGAAGATACGCTAGAGCTAACAATCCATATATACCATCTACCTTCAACCCTGGAAAATAGATCTCTTGCATCATGTTTTTGGACTTTCAACAACTTGTACGGGTGAGTAATGTGCGATTATCTACCGGTTGGTGACTACAAGTGGGTGCCTGAAGACCAGCTAAAGGATATAAATCTAGAGAATTACGGAGACGAGGGAGATAGAGGGTTAATATTAGAAGTGGACTTGGAATACCCGGAGACTCTTCAAGATTCGCACAATGATTTCCCGTTAGCACCGGAGCACATGAAAATCACAAAGTCCATACTTTCTCCTTTCAACCGTAGAGCGATCGAAGACTTGGAGTTGACATATAGCAAAGGCCTAAAGCTTACCACGAACCTCGGCTCAAAAACAAAGTATGTGGTACACCATAGGAACCTGAAATACTACCTTTCTCTCGGCAAGGTTCTCACAAATATACAGAGCGATCAGGTTTAAGCAAGAACCTTGGTTGAAACCTTACATCCTGTTTAATCAAGGCGAAATAGCAAACGGCTACTAATGATTTTGACAAGAACCTTTACAAACTGAATAACAACAGTATCTATGGAAAATCGGTGGAGAACAAACATAAGAGATCAAACATCTTGATAGCAACTACAATGGAGAAAGCCATCAAGCATGCTTCTCACCCCAACATAACGAGTTTCACATCACTAATCGAGGGCTTGGTAATTTTTACAAAGACTCCTGCTAATATCGTTTTGGACAAGCCCATAGTGGTCGGGTTTAGCGTCTTGGAGCTGTCAAAGTTACTAGTCTACCAGTTTCACTACGACTACATGATGAAAAAGTGCGGACCTGAGAGATGTAAATTCTTAGTTACGGATACGGATAGCTTGTGTTATTCGATAGAAAAGGATGATGTTTACAGAGATATGCAAGAAGATGCGTCTTTAGTCGATACATCCGACTACCCAAAAGATCATTTCCTGCATTTCAACATCAACAAAAAAGTATTGGGGAAGATGAAAGACGAGAGCTCGGGCTGCCCAATCTCGGAGTTTGTTGGTTTTAAGTCTAAGCTCTACAGCGTTTTACAGTCTGATTGACACAACAATATGGCTTGCAAAGGAATTAAAAAAAAACAGCAGACGTGCACAAAATGTACAAGCCTGTGTTGCTTAATAATAGCGTCGTAAGAACTAGAGGGTCCTACATTCGTTTGGAGGCTCATGAGCTGAAAACAGTCCCGTCAACAAGTTGGGTTTCAGTCCTTACGACGACAAGAGATGGGTCTGTGACGATGCAGTCAGCACTGTAACTTAAGGTCACGTGCATTCAGCTTACACTATCTATGTTATCCGTCCAGCTGTTGTATTTGGAATCGTAGCCTTTCCATTTAATGAAATAAAGCATTTTCCCATCACTGCCTTTCTTTTTACGTATTACCTGCTCCACTAGAAATAAAGGAACTAGGGTTTCTTGAATTTCCTGTTCGTAGAAACCTCCGAGAATGGGTTCACCCGACTCATCTTTTAAAACTGGTTGAGTTTTTGCACTTTACGAATCGTGAAAACTCCGTTAGTAAAATTTTGCAAATATCCTTTATCGAAAATTTTCTTAACTTTAGATATTCGGACTTTATTTCCCACGGTGAATTTGGTTTTCTTTAACAACCGTTTAGGACTAGTTTGTCTCAGCAACGGTTTGTGACGCATGGCGACTTTTATCTATTTCAGTTTTGTGGTTGAATGAACAGTGTTATTGTACTGCGAAACTAACTCATCGATAATGTGTATCCACTTGTAATTACCCTGCCTGGCGAATCTTTTCCATATTTGAGTTTTCAGCGTTCTATCACGCTTGCTTTCTTCTCAAGAGCGTATATGTTGATGTCGTGATGCTTAAGGAGGAGTTTGAAGTTTCCATTGTAAATACTCACTTCCTAAGTCAACTTGCTGATTTTTAGGGGGTGTCGCTCCCACGAGTATCTTTTTCAAAGCTTCGATAACTCTATACCTGTGTTAGATTTAAGAGGTACAGCTCAAGCAAACTTGGACACGACGTTAACGCAGGTCAGTAGGAAATTAAACCCTTTATTTACGTTAGCATAAGGTATCAGTTCCACCAAGTCTGCCTGCCACAGATCGTTCAGGCCCAGTACAATCACGTTTATTTGTGTCTCGGAAAGTTTTTCCTGTGTTGGTTGTGAAGTTCATTTTAAGAGTTGATCTATTTAATTTTTTTCCCCATTACAAACTTGAGTTTTGATTTCATGATTTTCCTAACGACTGAAGCGGCAAGTTCTTCCTTCCATGCCAGAGAAGGATCCTCTCTCGCTCTTTTAGCTTTAGAAATTAGAACCTCGTCGGCGGCGTGTCGATCCTTCGGAGTAAGCTATATTGTGTTCTTTGAACGCTTCGTCTAGTTTATTTATCCGGAATCTCCTCGAGCCACTCGCATTTTTAGTTTGTTCCAGGGCCACAGCATTGGTAACTTGGTAAATACATTTCAACGGGCAAGTTATCTATTATTTTAATCACGAGTCCCATCCCCGATTTGATGAAGTAAGCTTTTTGCGTACCACATACGTCGCAAAACACAACATCCATAGGTCTGTTGTTTCGTAAAGTTGTGGGAACTAGGGGTTTCGACTCGTTAGAAGTCAAACTTTTACATTTTACGCAGTATTTCATCTTGATTTCTTTCCGGTGGTTCTTTTTTAATATAGTACAATTTTTTTCGTTCAAAGATATAGCACTTTAAAAAAAGACAACATCATGGTTTCCTGTTCTTTTATTCTCACCGGCAAAGACTCTGACTTGATATATAATTTAAATACCCTGATTCATTTAAGTCCTGAAAAGAGCTACGAATTTCATTAATTACGACAACATATACAATATCACTTCAAAAAATAACGAAAGTAAGTACATCGTACATGCTGGTCTAACTTGGCAAAAAGCGATAGTCACACCCGGCGCATACGTAATTGAAAATTTGAATGAATTTCTCAAAGCTTCGATAGATCAAAATGGATACGACAAGGAAGCCATTTCGATTCTTCCTTATCTAAACACTCTAAGAAAGTAGGGTAAAATGCAATATTAAGTCAGCTAGCCACCCCCCACTTCCGGTCACCTGATAAAAGTGGGGGCAATGATACACTTCCGGTCACTTGATGAAAAGTGGGGGATAATGGCGACCTTCCATTTTTCATCAATGTGGAGGAGGGTGGAAAAGTGGTTTTTACTACCTTTTTTCCGGGCTCTCGTCGATCTGGAGGAGGGTGGGATTTGCTACGATACCACCCTTCCGGTCAAAATGGGGATTCACTTCCGCTCACCTGATAAAAGTGGGGGTAATGATGCACTTCCGCTCACCTGATGAAAAGTGGGTCCATCTTTCATCAATCTGGAGGAGGGTGGAAAAGTGCTTTTCACTACCTTTTTCCCGGCTTTCGTCGATCTGGAGGAGTGTGGGATTTGCTATATCCTACGATACCACTTCCCCTCACCTGATAAAAGTGGGGGTAATGATGCACTTCCATTCATCTGATGAAAAGTGGGGATCCATCAATTTGGAGGAGGGTTACTACCTATTTTCCGGCTTTCGCCGATCTGGAGGAGGGTGGGCTGCTACATCATACGATTCCGATCACCTAATCAAAATGGGGGTAATGTTGCACTTCCATTCACCTGATGAAAAATGGGGATTTGTCTAACTGGAGGAGGGTGTCTTTTAAAACCATTTTTATCGTATTCATCAAGATAGCGGACGGTGGAAAAGTGTCTTTTACTACCTTTCATACGTTTTCGTCAATCTGGACCTCCTAATACGTCACTTCCGATCACGGGATCAAGGTGGAGGTAATGACGTAACTTCCGTTCACATGCTCAAAGTTTATTTGTAAATTTTTTCGCATATTTTTTAGACTCATCTAGAGAAGGAAGGGAATTGTAGGGATATGAAAAATTGTTTTCTTAATATTATAAAAGGAATGAAAAGTTTTCTTTCGAGAAAAAGAAAAATGAATTCAAAATCGTCGTTTACGTGTACATATTGTGGAAATGTCTACGCAACTCGACAAGAATTGATCCATTATCTTCCCAACCATCGATCTGATCTTCGCCCAGAGTGTTTACTCTTCGAAAACGAGTTGAAAGATATTGAAGGTGAAGTAACTTGCAAGTTGGTGCATGATGATACGCATCGAATTTATTTCCGCAAAATTGAATATCTCGATTCATCCCTAGCGCTCAATTTACTGTATTGTCCGCTCAAATATCTTATTACGACTTGCTTGGATCAATTGACCAATTGTAAATTTCAACTGTATTTAGAAGCACATTTTACCAGGGATTCCAACACAGTGCGAGCCTATTTCTGGTCCTTCTATACAGCTATTTACAACGAATCTGATGTGTCGGAAATCTTGGAGGATGCTTGCAAAAAAATACAAAAGTCAGTCGAAACTGTCGAAGAAAAAGGTAGTGGTTGGCGCTTTTTGAAAGTTTGGGGTATAATCGTAAAAGTGGCAAAAATCTATCCTTTTTGCCCTAGTTTTTTCTTACCCTTGCCGAGTGCATTACGCAAGAAAGGCGAAGTTACAGTGAATGTGGAAAATTCTGACGAAAAGTGCTTTCTATATTACGTTTTAGCCGCTAAAATGAAGTGCTACGAAACCAATGTTAAATATTACGAACCATTTTTGAATACCGTAGACCATTATATGTTGACGTTCCCCGAGAGTCTACGGCAAATTGATTCCTTCGAACGAATCAACAATTTGTCCATTAACGTAATTTCTTACAAGGGATCGATAGGGTTACACCCGGTGAGAGTGAACAAAAACATGGAAGGAGAAGTAATTGACCTGTTACTAATATCCGACGAAAAAGGAAACACTCATTACGCGCAGTAATGAGTGTTTCCTTTTTCGTCCTCAATATTGATAGGGTACTCCGATTTCGAGGTGTATGAACACACCGGAAATTTTACTGCCGTAATTGCTTCGCAGCCTTTGCTATAGAACAATCCATGAAGAAGCACACCAGTAAATGTGCGAGATTGAATACGGCGCAAGTACTCACTTTCTTACCACCCGGCGCTAACACGTTAAAATTCCTACACTACGATAGACGCAATCCTCATCCTTGGGTAATTTATGCAGATTTCGAATGTATGCTCAGACCCGTGCAAACTAGTAGCACCGATCCATCCTCGAGTTCGTCTACTAAAGTCAGTTTGCATTCGCCTACTAGTTTTGGCTACGTCGTTGTTGGTCCAGAAAATGAAATCGTGAGTCAAAAATTCTACCTCGGCGAGGACGCGGTGGATAAGTTTTACAAATGCATGAATAGCAAAATTCAAAAGTTTGCCACGATTATCTCACGACCGAAACATCTGATGATGACTGCCGACGATGAAATTTGGTTCTCGAAAACCGATACTTGTTACTACTGCACCAAAGTCATAGCCTCTGTTAAAGTGAGAGATCACTGCCACTTCACTGGAAAGTTCAGAGGTGCTTCTCACGTAAAATGCAATCTGGAGGCTAGGATAATAAATATTATCCCGCTCGTGTTCCATAACTTGGAAGGCATCTACTGATTTCTGCGACGGAAAACTTCCCTTCGGGAGTAGACGTTCTTGCTAAAAACACAGAGCGTTTCATGAGTATGACCATTACGCGGTACTTTTCCTTCGGTGAAAAGGACCTTTCGGTAAGGTTGCATTTTTTAAACAGTTATAGTTTCCTATCTTCCTCGCTCGAAACTTTGGCTAAAAACCACAAGAAAGATCGACCCTTCCCCATCTTAAAAACTGCTCTCGATTCGGTAGACTGGTTCGAGCCAGGAGCGAAAAAGGAAGAAATCTTGGATTTATTAACGCAAAAAGCCCACTACCCGTACGAGTACGTGCAGTCTATGGATGTGTTTGAAGACCAGGAATTACCTCCTAAAGCGGCGTTCTTCTCCTCTCTACGAGGCGAAGGCATCACCGACATGGAGTACGATCACGCAACGTCAGTTTGGAAGTTGCTGAAGGAGAAGGTTTTTAAAAATTACCATCTCGTATATCAGATGATCGACGTGTATCTTCTAGCCGACATTTTTCAGACTTTCAGGGAAACTTGCTCGGTCAATGACGGCATAGATCCTTGCTACTACGTATCCACACCGGGGTTTAGTTGGGCAGCCGCGTTGAAAAAGACCAAAGCCGATCTAGAACTGTTTACGCATGGAGGAAAGCATAACTTTATAACTTCCGGTATCAGAGGTGGAACAACTTTTGTGTCGAAAAGGCACTCGATCGCCAATAACAAATATCTACCAGATACTTACGACGACAATTTACGTAGTCTGTATCTAGTAGATTTGGATGTCAACAACTTATACGGGTTAGCCATGACGGAATTCCTTCCCTACGATCGATTTAGCTGGCTGATGAGGAAAGAAATTCTCGAATTTCGCTTGGCGCCGGTCGAAAAAAATTCGGAATACGGATATATATTGGAAGTGGACTTGGAATATCCGTCCGAGTTACAGGAAGATCACAACGATTATCCTTTAGCACCGGAAAAGTTTAAAATAATGCCTAAACTCGTGTCTCCCTTCATGAAAGAAATGGCAGGAAACAAGAAGATCCTTTCTACGATCCGATCGGTATCGGTTTTCGACCGATTGAAATTCTGACCAATCTGTTCCCGAAGAAAAACTACGTAGTTCATTACAGGAATTTACAATTCTACTTCAAACACGGTTTAATTTTGAAGGGCATCCGCAGAATTCTAAAATTTCTTCAGAAGCAATGGCTAAAATCCTACATAGACTTTAACACCGAGAAGCGTCAACTAGCTTCGACGACGTTCGAAAAAGACTTTTTAAAATTGAAAAATAATTCGGTATTCAGATAAACCATGGAAAACAAATCGGAGCAATTATCCGTTAAATCAATCAAGTACAGCACTCTACCACACGCGGATTCCTTTAAAATCCTCAACGAAAATCTCGTACAGGTAAACTTGAAGCTTCGTAACGTCACGTGCGACTTACCGACTTACTCCGGTTTCTGCATTCTCGAACTTTCCAAACTTACGATGTACGAATTTCACTACGAGTTCATGCATCCAAAATACGGAGACCGTGCGCGTTTACTTTTCACAGACACCGACAGTCTGTTCTACGAGGTAGAGACTGACGATTTTTATCGGGATATGGAAAGTGAGCTAGACAGATTCGACACCAGCAATTACGATCCGTCGCATCCTCTATACAGCGTTAAAAACAAACAAGTCCTGGGGAAAATGAAAGATGAGACGGCCGGCATCCCAGTGAAAGAATTTGTAAGTTTGAAAGCAAAAATGTACTCGTTTTTAGTCGGAGAAGATAGCGTTAGAAAGGCTGAAGGGATTAGTAAAGCGTTTATCCAAAAAAGTCTCTGCCACGAAGACTACAAAAAAGCTCTATTTTCAAAAACATCGTCGAAAGCCACGTGGAGGAGCATTCAAAGTAAGGATCATCAGCTAGCCACGGTTGAAATTTCAAAATCATCCGTATCTCCCTACGGTGATAAGAGATTCGTGATGGACGATGGAATACATACATTAGCGCACGGTCACTACAGAACCAGCATACCGCATGATTTTGTAGACGACTTAATTGATCCGATGGAGGATGAAGAAGCTGAAGAGCGTGCTTCGCTGGTAAAAGACGAGGAGGAATCGGATCGCGAAATACCGAGACGAAGCAAAGAAGAAAAAGTAGTGGCTAATAAAAGCAAAAGAGCCGCTGCTTTTCGTAACAAATGTGCAACAGAAACTACGGAACAGAGAAAAGCTATGTTAGAGAAAATGGCTGCCGCTTTTGCTAAGAAATGTGCGACAGAAACTGCTGAAAAGAGAAGAGATAGGTTAGGGAAAAAGGCAGCTGCTAAAAGAAGAAGAAAGTTGATGTAATAAAATGCCGTACTGAATCGGTACGGGTATTTTTTCCCACATTTTTTTAAGACACGGACCTATTTAGACGGTCAAAGGTTGCTAATGTTATCGGTCCAACTATTAAATTTTGAATCGTACCTTCCCCTTGACAAAGTATAGCATTTTTCCATCTTTTCCTTTCTTCGTACGTAGTACTTTTTCTACTAAAAACAAGTCCGGAACGAATGTTTTTTGAATTTCCAATTCGTAAAAACCCCTGAGAATGGGTTCGCCCGATTCGTCTTTTAAAAGATAAGTTACCGGATCAGTTTTTTTGCACTTTGCGAATCGTGAAAACTTCGTTGGTAAAATTTTGGAGATACCCTTTATCGAAAATTTTTTGACTTTTCCTACGACAAACATTGGTTTTTTAGACGGTCCTTTAGGTTTTGCTCATCTCAACAACGGTTCGTGCCACCTGGTTACTTCCCTCGGTTTCAACTTCGTAGTAGAATGGATGGTTATCCGTTAAATTGACCACCGATCCAAAAAAATCAATCAAGTACAGCACTCTACCACACGCGGATTCCTTCAAAATCCTCAACAAAAATCTCGTGCAGGTAAACTTGAATCTTCGTAACGTCACGTGCGACTTACCGACTTACTCCGGTTTCTGCATCCTCGAACTTTCCAAACTTCACTACGAGTTCATGCATCCAAAATACGGAGACCGCGCGCGTTTACTTTTCACAGACACCGACAGTCTGTTCTACGAGGTAGAGACTGACGATTTTTATCGGGATATGGAAAGTGAGTTAGACACATTCGACACCAGCAATTACGATCTGTCGCATCCTCTATACAGCGTTAAAAACAAACAAGTCCTGGGGAAAATGAAAGATGAGACGGCCAGCATCCCGGTGAAAGAATTTGTAGGTTTGAAAGCAAAAATATACTCGTTTTTAGTCGGGGAAGATAGCGTTAGAAAGGCTAAAGGGATTAGTAAAGCGTTTATCCAAAAAAGTCTCTGCCACTAAGACTTAACGGACGCGAATCGTGAAAACTTCGTTGGTAAAATTTTGGAGATACCCTTTATCGAAAATTTTTTGACTTTTGAAATTCTGACTTTATCTCCTACGACAAACATTGGTTTTTTAGACGGTCCTTTAGGTTTTGCTCATCTCAACAACGGTTCGTGCCACCTGGTTACTTCCCTCGGTTTCGACTTCGTAGTAGAATGGACGGTGTCGTTGTACTGGGAAACTAACTCGTCGATAATATCTACCCATTTATATAGTTTCGTAGTCATCCTCGTCACTTTCTACCTCTTTATAAGCTTTAACCGGGGTAGTTTGCGTGGCTGGATTGCTTTTAATTGGCGTAGTTTGTGTGGCTAGAGTATTTTTAATCGGAGGCACCGAGCAGCGGTGTCAGGGTGCTTACTACCGGTTTAAAAAATTTCCGATAAAATTTCGACCATCTCGTTTCTATGTCCGTCGTGACCGGCCGATGCAGACTCGTACAAAACCCCGAGTCTCTTTATAAAGTCGTTAGGATCGTCGTAATATTTATAATCTACTCTGCTACCCGCCTTTTTAACCATGCCACCACCCTTTTTCTTAGATTTTTTTCATACCCTCCCAAATCTGACGAACCATCGTTACGTACTTGGTGCTACGATTAGATTTGGGTTTTTGAATCGTTGTTGATAAAAATGGCGTCGGTATTTTGTAACATGTCCGCGTAAGCTGCTTTAACTTGTGGTGAGTAGGAGGATTCTTTCAGCTCTCTAAAAACTAGCAAACTGCAAAGCCCGCATCTCCCCGTATACTGCTTCCCCCCGACCACTATATCATTTTCAAAAATTTTAACTACTTTATTCCCCCATGGTCAGCTCGCCTTTTTTCGTGTCATATCGAAGTCCGAATACCGAATCAGTTTCTTTGGGATTTTCAAAAAATATTTTCAAGAAATACACAGCCGTTGGTCCGACATTTTGATCGGGTAACAAACTATCGAGGGACCGGAAAGTGGGCATGTGGGGAAGCTCCGGGGGGGGGGGGGGGGGTGTAAATGCGTTTAGCTTGCACCGCCGAATATGAGGGGGTAACTTTAGGACCGGTGCTTGTAGAGGCGTATTCAGTTTGGACCTCGGGAGAAATGTGCATTATCGGAGGACTCGAATATTCGGCGAGACTGAAACTGGGAGGAGTAGCGACATCGGAAGGAGTCAACGATAATTCCGTTTCGTAGTCATCCTCGTCACTTTCTACCTCTTTATAAGCTTTAACCGGGGTAGTTTGCGTGGCTAGATTGCTTTTATTTGGCGTAGTTTGTGTGGCTAGAGTATTATTAATCGGAGGCACCGAGCAGCGGTGTCAGGGTGCTTACTACCGGTTTAAAAAAATTTTTTAGCGATTCTTCTTGCCCTCTCTTATCCAAAAGTCTATTTAGAAATATTTTAGTTGAACGTCTTTTGAGTTTTGTGATTTCTCGTTTCGTCTCTATTCTTTTGTTTAATAGGTAAAAACAAACGTTTGTATCTCCCTTCGTTTAACGTTTTGTCAATTGTTAAATCCCGTAAGGCTTTCTCCAACACGTTCTACACAACGTTTTAAAGTCCGAAAATTCCATGTCGGGGTCAACGTGAATTTCCTAAACGTGTTTCAAATTTAACTCATCCACGGGAAAAAGAATTAATAAATTTGCGTTGTCTCTGACCATTTGTTTAGGAATTCTCGTGTAGGACTGACTGCAATAAAAAACGTCAGCATTTGAATGACGTCCTTGAGCGAAGGAGACAAGGAAAACTTTACGCCGTTGTTAATCTTTGTACCATTCTCGTTTTTAACTTTCAGCAAATTTTTTTGCAAAGATGGAAAGATTCGTTTGCCAGGATGGTTGAGACATTTTCTTTCACGGTTATTCCTTTTATTGTATATATAAAATATTTTTTAAGGGTTTAAAAAAGGATGTCGGTCAACAAATTTGGTCAACCGTTGAAAAGGGGGAGAGAGGATGATGCAATCGGAGTCGGTCCGAGAGGTGAGCCAGGACTCGGTTATGTTTTAACCCCCGAAAACAACTACGATATGCAAAGCAAGCGGTTAACTAAAGTAGGAGTCGCTATCGAACCCGAAGACGCCGTCAATTATTCTCAGATCGGTACTCTGACAACGGACGTTCAGAAACTTAAAACCGACTTCTCCGACGAATTGGCTTCCATCATCGAAAAAAACACGTTGTACGTAGACGGGTCTGACGGAAATTTCTACGCAAAGAAGAAACAAATTAGGGACGTGGCTTTCCCCCGGCACGCTGCAGACGGGGCGACAAAAGTCTACGTTGACAGGAATTGCCTATTACAGGATGAGCAAAAAGTATACTTTAACGCAACTAACAAGCCGATAAGAAATCTAAGCAAACCTACTTTACCGAACGATGCCGCTACGAAGGTATTCGTCGACAGCAACTGCTTGATACAAGACGATCAGAAGGTATACTTCGATGCCTCGAACAAACCGATTAGAAATATAAGCGAGCCGACTTTACCTAGTGACGCGGCTACGAAGAAATTTGGGCACGAAAATTGTTTCATGATAATCAGTTTCTACATAAAAAGCCCGTTTCATAAAGAAGTTGACTGGTTCGTTAATTCCGGGTCTATCACGAACTATATAAGTACAAGTTCTGGTTTAATTCGTAAAACAATTTTATACTGCAACGATCCGAGAGTAGAAGTCGTCGTTAAATGTACAGCGGGAACGAAAACCTTTCTCATTACTAAAACGAAGGAAGCGTATTCGACGACTACCATTTTTGACATTCCTTACGATATGGAACAAGATTCGGCCAACGCGGTACACACGGTCGAAGATTTTGATACGGAAGACGTTTATTTCCAGTTGGATTTGCACATCACTTTTCAATAGATTTCATTTTATCTAAAACTGCTTCGTAATTACGAGTCTTAGAGAAGCCGCTAAGAAAAAATAAACAAAAGTGCCCGCACCAAATTTGGTCAAAGTTTTGCACGTGTTCGCAATTGTATTTAATTCCCGGTCCCAAGTAGTTAACCAGTGACCGGGAAGGACCCATGTTGCCAAAACTATTGAAATAACAGGGTTCGCCAGAAATGGTAGAATAGGCTACCCAGTGACTTCCGTCTCCATCGTTGAAATATTCCAAGTTTACGATTCAGTTTTCACCAGTAGGCTTAAGTTTTAAAGGGAGCGTGTCTTTACTAAAAGTACCTCTAAATTTCGGAATTTTCATTACTCTAGCCAATCGGTTTAAATCATGGTTCGTTAAAGGTTTATCAAAGTCAATTAAACCCTGGGTGGTCTTAAGTTAAGACCTTTGCCATGGGGCAATTTTTTTTTGCTCAGTTTTTTTTCTTCTTGACGGAACCTTCCACTTGCTTATGATGTCGTACAAGTTCAGCTAGAATTTGTGCGTCGTTTTGTGCTTTTTTTACCAGATACCACCCCCCCCCCCCGCCAACCCACCAATTGCGGCCAAAATCGGCCCTAGCAACGCCAACGGCAAAAAGCCACCTTTCTTTTTTCGCGGTCTAGTTTTGAGTGCCATATCTTTTTTATTAATAAACAACTTCGACTTTGCCTCTATCCAACTTTAGATTCATTTTCGTATCGCCAATGAGCAGAGCGTGACAGACAGTGTTAGCTGGCACCGCTGCTCTAAACTTCAGTTTGACTTGTACATCCACAATTCCGGATTGAAGCCTCTCGGACTGTTTGGAGCAATCCAACACCACGAGTGGATAGGCTTTCTTGAACTGAAGCAAGTCGAAACTTAAATCGTTGGTGTCGTAACACAGCTGCCTAAACTGCTGCGCCATTCTGTACAAGTCGACGTACTCACCAGTGGCAAAATTAGTATTCAGATCAAGAAACGGATATCTTTCGGAATTTAGAGTCACGTGAGCGTCTTGCAAACTACAGTGGTCGAACACGGCCAGATTTTTACCTAAAGTGTCCTGTCTGTTTGAAAAGCTAGAACTATCCACCTAGGTTTTTCAACCGCGGAAGTAGTCAGCACGCGCCAGGTGAAGTTGGTATTTTGAGGGAGCTCGCAGCTATCGTAATGCCAGTGTATAAATCCTAAATCCACCGTAGTTCCGTCGTCTATGAGATTGTAAAGTTTTCTATGAGATTGTAAAGTTTTCATTGTCTACGAGATTGTAAAGTTTTTGTTCGTCCGATGTGGTAACGTGGGGGATGAGCCAAGAAATGCTACTGAGAACAACTTTAACGTTAGAAAACAGGAACATGGGAGCATTATTAATCGACGTCCCTGCATCAGCATCGGCATAAGCCGAGTCATCGTGCTTCAGCAACCTGCCTTTAATCAAGAGATAACTGTTGGCAACGTGCAGAAATAAATCTTGGTTTTCCACGTGTATTCGAATTTCAGAATTTACGTTGTTGAGATTCGTACCGACAATGGGATTATATTCGTGGTAGGTGTAAGATTCGATCGACGAGTCGTACAATAAAGGTTCGTTGATTTTTAAATAGTCTTCTATTCAACGCTCATTTTCTGTTATAAATTTGATGAAAACTTTGTTTCTAGGCATTAAACTGATCGCGTTTTTATTATTATTAAAGTTTTTATTATTACGAAAGAATCCTTTTCTTTTTTTCCAAACACAAGCATCTTGTCCTTTTTTTTAATTTTTAGATTTTAAATGAAGTCGAACCGTGAGGGACTCACCATTCAGATTCAACGGCTCATTGGTCTGAGATGTAAGCCACACTCTTATATTTCTGATTAAGTTCACAGTAATGAGTAAATAGATTAAATTATGCGGAGACTCGATAATTTTGAAACCCAGAGGTGAATTTGGATAGAAGGAATATAAAGTGGGTTGAGTGTCACCATTTACGTAAGAATTTCCAATGATGTCAACGTGCACAAAAATTGTGTTTATATTTATTATTTCGACGGTATTTTGACTTTCTCGACTCGTCAAGTAAGTTCCTAAATGAAACCCCAAGACTCGAGCCAAGCTCTTTTCACCCGTAACGGCTATTCCGTATTTTGAATCGTTAATTATTAAGTTGGTTCTTAGAGTGTTTACGTTAGGAAGAATCGAAATAGTTTCCCTGTCATGACCATTTTGATCTATCGAATTTTTGAGAAATTTATTCAAATCTTCAATTTCGTAAGTTCCGGTAGTGACTATCACTTTCTGCCAAGTTATACCAGTATCTGCGGTGTATTTAATTTCATTATTTTTTGAATTGATGTTGTATATGCTGTTATACGTGTCTAAATTAATAAGCGCCAACTCGTAGCTTTTTTCAGGGTCCAAATGAATCGGAGTATTTAGATTAAATCTCAAGTCAGAGTCTTTGCCAGCGAGGATAAAAGTACAAGAGTCCATTTCTTTTTTAATTCCCTTTTTTCATCAGATAAACAGCGCCATAGGAGGTAGCAAAAAGCACTTTCCACCCTGCTCCATATAGATGAAAGGGATAAGCATTTTCCCACCAGATCGACAAAAACGAAAAAGGTTGTAAAAGGCACCCTCCCCCCCACTTTGATCATGTGAACGGAAGTTACGTCATTACCCCCAATTCGATCGCATGAACGGAAGTGATGTCGTAGGAGGTACCCCCTCCTCCAGATCGATGAAAATGTATGAAAGGTAATAAAAGGCCCTTTTCTACCGTCCACCATTTTGACAAATACAAAAAAAAGGTTTTAAAAGACACCCTCCTCCAGTTCGACGAACCCCCACTTTTCATCAGATGAGCGGAAGTGCATCATTACCCCCACTTTTATCAGGTGAGCGGAAGTGGTATCGTAGGAACCCACCCTCCTACATATCGACGAAAACCGGAAAAAGGTAGTAAAAAGCACCCTCCTCCAGATTGATGGACCCCACTTTTCATCAGGTGAGAAGAAGTGCATCATTACCCCCACTTTTATCAGGTGAGCGGAAGTGTATCCCCATTTTGACCGGAAGGGTGGTATCGTAGCAAATCCCACCCTC
>JAHWFP010182909.1:0-10182 GCA_023313725.1 Lithobius niger
GGATTGGCTGCGATTAATTTGGACCGTCTTTTCCACTCCGCCATCAAAGCTGCTGTTGCCGGATCAGTTGCCTTCGGCGATGGTAATTGAGATTGTGGGAACTGTAAGGGAATTTTTGTAGGGTCAGTCATCGCAATGTTGGTGGATGACGGATTAACTTGCACTCTGTGAGAGGCAGTATCATTAACCGTTGTCATGGTGGGTGGAGCTGCACTTGCTGCCGTGCCCGATGTAGGTGTCGTTGATGTGATCACTGAAGGATTTAGAAGATTAAGTGGAACTTGCTGAGGGGCTGAAACTGGAGCTGCATTTGAGAGTGAGGCCTGCTGCTGACGGATGGCAGTTGCATTGCTTGCCGCAGCATAAAGTGCAGCTTGTTGCAACAAGCTGAATGGCAACTTGAACAAGTTTTGCACGCGGCCGTCTGCATTCGGAGGTGGGGACTGCTGGGCAAATGCTGTGGCTTCAGGACTCATTGGGTTACCTTGCATCATGGACTTTTTCAACTGAAGCTTGCGCATGATATTTTGCTTGTACTGTTTCAGACGAAGAATGTTATTGCGTTCTCGCTCCTTCTGCATGGCAACCATCTCTAGCATCAGCAACTCATTTTTGAGGCGCTCGTACTGTGTGGTGCAGTCTTTGTTAGCATCCGTTGCACTGGAATGTGTCTGGGTGCTGGCAAGAGACTGACGAGCTTGCATCGGGGGCCATGCACCGGGTGCACCAGCAGAACTGACTTGAGTAGCCAAAGATGTCAAAGACGACGGCCTCGCCGCACCTACAACCGGCTGAACTACAGCATGCTTAGCTGCCGCAGCAACAGACGAACTCGCTCGCAAACATGCTGCTGCAATGTCACTGGCCAAAGTAAATGGTGTACCACCTACTACAGGTTGATTTAATGTAGAAGATGACGGCGGCGCTACTGCTGGTTGATGCATTGTGACAACAGGTACATTAGGCGCAGTCTGAATCAAATACCCAACAGAACTGGTAACTTGCGGTGCAGATGCTGAAGTGGAATATGTGTGGGCAACAGACGAAGGCTTTGCTACAGAAACAAAACCACTAGGTTCACCAGCCATTGGAACACTAACATTTGACACGATCGGCAGCACAACTGAACTGATGGGCATCGTGGGTGTACTTGATACGGTGGTCGTATTATTTCCTTTAGCTGGTATGTTTGGACTAGGTAAAGCTGGCAAAATGTTCGTGTTCACACTGATGACGCTAGTAGTTCTGGTTACGATCTCTTGAGATCGTATTTTGTCCCTGGCTTTTTTCGACTTTTTAGGTGCAGCTTCTTTATCTTTTTCTTCCTCCTCTTCAGTGTCAACAACTATTAGGAGTCTGCCTTCTCCATCATCAGAAGAGTCATTCATGGCGTCATCGTAGTCATTGGTCACATGTTTTTTACTTTCGCTTGGTACTTCCGGAGAAGAACTGAGTGGCGGTGAAAGAACCTGAACACGATCACTGTTTACGCTGCAGTCTGTTTGCTTTGATGCTTCTGCCTGAGATGCAGACTTTGGCGGTAGCTCTTGCTCTGATTGGCCATCTAAAACGTAAATATTTATGAGCACTTTCAGAATGAAATCATAAGAATGTAAACAAGTTTGTAGTTACAGGTGAAAAATAAATGTGTTAGCATAAAAAATAAATACACAGCTTGCTGTTAATAACGCAAAGAACAGTCCTAAATAAACCAACACAAAAATAAAGCAATTCAGTGAGCTACCTTTACGTACTTCTTTCATTCATGTGACGTCACTTCGTTGCTTTGTGACCAGGTAAAGGGTTGGTTTACTGCCTTGAAGCCATGTACCACCAAATGAATGAAATGTAAGTACAGTTCCGGTAAAAAAAAACGCCTTCGTTATACGGAAGAAGTGGAGGATTAATGTGACTCTGAACGAAAATATTTGTATCTTGAAAACTACTGGGCAGAATTGAATAAAACAAAAACTGGGTTGCGTAGTATGATATCAGCTATATTTCTATGCGTATTACATGAAATGGTAAGTAGCCAAATATAACTGGCCGAGCGAGCAACACGAGTTGATAACTAATAATATATCTCATAAACTAGGCTACTGGAAAGAATTGAATAAAACAAAAACTGGATTAATTGTCATGATGTATGCTATATTTGCATACGTATGACGTGCAGTATTAAACAACAAAATATAACATGCAATTCAGTCTTTGTTTCATAAAATCCATCCACCACTTTTCAAGATATCAGATATGATTAAGTTTTTCTCGCTCGGCCAATTATTTTCGGTTAGATAACGTAGTATTTAATAAGGGTAGAAATGCAGTAGACAATCTAATAAGTATTTCAGTCATGAAAATCCGTCGAGTAGTTTTCGAGATAACTGAATTTATGCATGGTTGTTATTACGACCCTCGATATAACGAAAAAGGGCGGTTTTTTTTTTTTACCGGAACTGTACATGAAGGTGACTTATTTACTATGTTATTACCAGAGAAGACTTTTTTTTATTGACATTGTAATTCCTACTTCCCATCACAAAACTACCTGCAAGTACCTTTGGCTCCTTCCAAACACAGAACAACGACTCAAAATACAACGACTCTTCGTACAACATGCACACATTCTTAACCATTAAAGTCTCTAAAACATGAATATAGTGGCAGCGCACGTGGTTGCAAGAATGGTTTATGAGGTTGCACTGCTCTGACATGTTTGGCTTTGTTAAAAAGGCCACTTTGTTAATACCAAGAATTTATAGGGTTTGGGAGGAGAATTTGTAACTCTAAAAAGTCCTTATTGAAACACGTTAGATTCGTCCCCATAGTTCATTCCGAGTTTTCAGAGGGCGCCACATGTTCTGTCTGGTAATTTTTGCTCATTTTTCAGCCCAAATCTAAAGTAAACCAAATTACAACTAACCCTAGGCTAAATAATAATTAAATATAAGCTAGTTTCGTTTAGTTTAGTTTAATTTTAGGCTAAAAACTGAGTAGAAATTCCCACATAAAACACGTGGTGCCCTCTATAAACTAAAACTGAACTAATGTGAATGTATCTAATGTGTTTCAGTATGAGTCTCAGTCACAAATTCTCCTCCCCAATCCTATAAATTCTTGTTAATACAAATATTGTGAGCACCTATTCATTTGGATGTGCTACCATATATTCTTTGCTAAAAAAAAACTGAACAGATTTTAATGGGCTTTCAGAATTAATTTTTGAATATTCGTTAAAAAGTGAAAGACATAACGTTCGACTTCTAATTTGAGGGCCATCGGGTTGACAACAATGAACAGTTATGATGAAACACTTCAATTTGGGTTTTGATTGCAGTTTATGTTCTCTGATATATCTTATCGTCAAAGGACGATATGTAATATAACTAAAATAAGATTGCAGTTTATTGTCTCTGGTTTATCTTAAGACCAAAAAAAAAAAAAACTTTCAGTGATTCATTAGGACAGGCTGAGTAAAGCTATTTAGAAGCTCAAACAACTTCAAAAGACGATATACTGTACTCCGAAAAGCTATTCGATTCAATGCAATAACTTCCATAAGGCAAGCACACTGACTTAACGGTGTAGATGTGGTTGGTCAGGAAAAAAATTCAGTAAAAAAAAACAGACGTCCATAAAAAGTTCAGCCCATAAAACTTCATTAAAATAACAAAATACAAAAATAGTACCATTACATTCTGATGCCCAACGGGGCGCTGTCCTCAGGCTTGTGATAATGCATCTAGTGAATGTTCCACTCAATCTCTTCCTTGAGATTTTCACGATTTCATTTCTGAGGAGCACTGTTGGGATACGAAACTCAACGTTCCACCGTTAGTATTTTATTGTTTTAACTAAGTTTTGTAAGTAAGTTTTAGTGGCACATGGAGAGTTCCTGGTGCTGGCGCTTAGCTTATGCTATTTGTCTCTCTCTCTCTCTGTATGGCGATTAGCACGCTCAAACGTAAAAAAATAATCAGATATCACTGATCAGGCAGACGTTAATCATCCTTCAGTGAAATTAATCAGAAATTAACGAACTTGACACATACAAATAATGACACCTAGCGTGTGCTGGCATCTGAGTAGCCAGGATAACTTTTGAATCCAGTGTCCAATTCATTTCCTATTTTCCGCATGAATTCTATACCTTACCGATTTCAGGGATTTTCACGTTCAAAAGTCAAAAATTAATCAGACACCACTGTTCATACGTTAATCACTCTTCAGTTAAATTAATGAGAAAATAAATGTACGTCTTAAAGACTTAATACATAAACCGACACAAACACTATTGGATCACACCCTTCAATTAATAGCTGAGGACAATGATGAACAACATTTTAAAATTTAAAATTTAAAATTTAAAAATTTAAACAATACATCAACCATGCGAATGCTCAAGGGAAAATAAGGAAATTTATACTTTTTTATTACAAGGGGCGTAATAGGAATTTTTTAACTTTCTTAAACTCACAAAAAAAAAAAACAATCAAAATCCATTGCACACAGGATTTTATACAATAAAAAGGAAGAATTTGACATTTTGCAACTTTAGTACCCTTTCCTTCCACGAGAGGCCATTGTTAGTGAAGTGTCTTAACTGATTTAACTTGCATGCATATATTTTATATTTTTTCATAACAAAATTAAAACATTTAATGAAAAAAGGCAAAAATACATCTGAAAATGTACTAGTTATTTCAACTACAGTTGGTTTAAAACATTACTAACAACGACATCTAGTGATGAGAAATGGTAGTAAAATGTGTAAGTCTTTAAATTCTTTCTTTGGTAATTGTATAGAAGAGCTACTACCTGTCGAATCTGTTCGCCGTTAAGATTCAGAAATCATAACGAAAACCGGTGCAAACACTTTATTCATTTAAAAAATATTATCAAACATGTTAAAACGCTCCTCACATCCTTAGTGAGGTTGACACCACACTGAGAGATGAGAGTGCAACAAGAAAACCTGATTTCAATCAGAACATTAGTAAACGGAAATTATGTCTTTGTTTTTGTTGCGGTTTACAAGGTTATATATTTAGCAGCGCGAGCAAGGCATGCAATTTGGGGGGAAAATGACCATTATTTTTTTTTTAATATTTGTTTTCGATTTTTCCCCGTAAAATCTGTAAATCAGGGTAAATCAAGTTCTCTGTTCACGAAAACGATGGTCATTTTTTCCCCCAAGTTACGTGCCTCGCTCGTGCTGCCGCCGTCGCTGTGGCTAAATATATTACATCAGAAACCGCAACCAAAAACTTGTCTGGTCGGACGTAATTTCCGTTTACTAATGTTTTCTGGTTGAAATCAGGTTTTCTTGTTGCGCTACATCTGGCAATATGGCGACGGCCTCACTAAGACTGTGAGTAGAGCGTTTTAACAGCGTTTGCACAGGTTTTCGTTATGATTTTCTAAACCATATTGACGAAAGGATTCGACAGGTAAGTAAATTAAGTCGGTAGTGCAAAATGTAGCTCTTCTATAAATTACCCTTCTTTTCTTGTTGCGTAAAATGCCTCGTGAAAAAGGTTTTCACTATTCATTTTGTATTAGTAGGCATATACAAATGGCCCGTTATTCCAACACATGCAGTAAATCCCATTAATATCCCATTCGTGGCTTTTTACGAATGATTAGGCCTATAATGGTCAAGTTAAGAGTCTGTTTTATCTGTTTTGAGACTTGAAGCAACATACCTCTTGCCTTGTAACCTTCCGCCTGCCTTATAACAGCTACGCGTCAATCGCATCCACACATTTTTCACAGTCATGGTCAGCTGAGACAGTCCGCTACAAAAAACGGAGCTACTATCTCAGTTGGCATTGTGCCTAGCCAGCGTGAACGCATTAATTGTATCGTCACAAACCGGAACGATTCTCATATTTTAAAATCACAATTTATAATTTTCTAGACTAGTGTCTTATAATTTTGCTTCGGCGATCTATTGGAATAATTAATTTTAATTTTTACCGCATCAGTCTTTTAGATTTTTGATCTCATGGTAATTATTAGAAAATTAGTAGGCTACATGTACACACACAGATGAAACGTCATGATTATTGTAAGCGCGCAATGCATCGTATATACGTGTAGGATACAGTAAATAAAGTTAACACTTATTCAACAAAAAATCTCCTAGACGCCACATTTTAAACTGTTATTTAGCAAGGGAAAGACTAACGGTAAGGAAGTAGACCTTTGGGGCCGTACTTGATGTGGAGGATCGAGAAAAATGGCGCTTGGAGGTATATCCCTTTAATAAGAACTGTAACATTCTTACCTTTCTTGTTGTCGCTATCGCTCGAAGAGACCAGGTCGACAGTTTTTTGCTGGGCTGGAGAAGAGGATGGAACTTTGTTATCTGTGTTTAGCGGATGGGTTTCCGTTGCGTCTTCGGGATTAGACAACGCATCCGAGTTCTTGATTTCATCATCCTCAAAATCGTAAAGACCAGCGGTATTTACGGCTTTAACTTCCTGGGTCACTTGTTGTGTATCAAGACTCGGCAGAAGGCTGACAAAGGGAAGTGTGGCACAATAAACGGGATGCAACTAAATAGCCTTATTTACTGAGTCATGATACAACACTGATTTGAATACATGTGTATCGTAACGTGTTAGTCGGCAGTGCATAAGCAGTGTGTAAACAAGGCCAAACCTGACGACGGGTAACCTGTGAGACGGACAGTACAGAAAATAAATTCTGGAAAGATGTACCTTAAAGTAAATAAAGGCGACCGTTTTCAAGCATACTGCAACGACGCCTAATTATAGCTACAAACAAAAACGTCAAGTGTGCCTTAAAAAAGGGGGTTATATGATTGAAGTTTCTGCGTTACTTGTTAAAATGTACACGGATAAAAATTCATGATTTTTAATAATTGAAATAATCAAAAGTACAATTATTAAGAAAATTGCATCTGTTGAAATGCTGCTGGGCTTTACGTAAAATATATGATTCGTAAAGCACAACAGCACTTAAACAGACGCAATTTTCTTAATTCTACATTTGATTATTTCAATTAAAAATCATCAGTTTTTATCCGTACATTTTAACAAGTAAAGTGAAACTTCAATTATGTAAACGTCTTTTTTATGGCACACTTGACGTTTTTTTTGTAATCCGTGTACCTTTTTTACGGCTACTGAGTCGCGCTATAAAGGTTTATGCATGCAGTCGATTGTTGCTGCCCACTTTGAAACAAATTCAACTCAACTATGAAAGCCTGCATCTAGGAAATAAATACGTCATTCTAAAACGCTAAAATGAAATAAAACGAGTCAAATGCTAGCTGAATTTTCAAGAATACCTTTAGCCTAGTAATAAATCTTACATTGTAAACCAAAGTCTCATAGCAGAAATGAAGCAACCGCAACGACCCCCGGAAGGGGAACAATGAAAACGTGCGAGTGTGTCAATTCTTTGGCTTGAAGTTGAAACTGGGACGTTGTTGCCCTGAAAAGAAGCTGAAATTGGCACATTGTTGCCTCGACTAACAATTTGCTCTGCGCGGTCATCGCAAAGGCATGTCTTAAATGACGTCATGTACGAAGGACAGTTACTTTTCGCACGTTACCGGGAGTGGGGAGGGGCCTGAACGGGGAATGCCCGTTGGTGGGGCAGTGCTTATGTTACAGCCACTATTTGATTACGATATTGCTTTGCGGAGGGAGAGGATTGACGGAAAGGGGGAGTTTTACACAAAGAAAAATTGACTGTTGCAGTGAACGATCAGGCAACACCGAGTAAATACTGGGAAACAACCACGGGTCAAACAAATCCCCGGGCGAAGCCGGGTACGATGCTAGTACAATAATAAAACAAAGTGTTATTTTTCAGGAATGCGACTATTTATGAACGGAGAGAGGGGTGCCTGATTATGAGAGTGGGGGGAAGGGGAGCAGAAGAAATTTGGGCCCATATAGAGCGGGGCCACGATGATCTTCATCATTGGGGGGGGGGGTCAAGTGGTTTTGGGTTAGTGGCATGGTATACGGCCAAAAACATTTGAAATTATGTACACTCTACAATCATTTTTGGCCATATAGCATGCCAGTAACCCATGCCATAAAAGCCACTTAAAGGTGCCTATTCACCGAATGACACGCTGCAGCATCTAGTGCCGTCTACCATTATTTACTTCTATGTAGCACTTGATTTCAACAAGCGAAGGAATACGCAAAGAAATTTCTTTTTACACCAAACTAGCAACGTGCCTCCTTAATTACAGAATGTAAAGTTGATGCGACCCCGTACACTGAGAAGCAAGCAGTCAAGGTTAACGATACCACTGTCACTAGATCTGTGTTTCAAAACGCTTGAAAAAAAATACTGGTGATGGCGTTAGACTTGACTTTGCCGCTTGTTTCGTGGTGCACGTGGGCGCACCAACTTTACGCTCGGTGATTCAGGAGGCACGAGGCTTGTGTTTGTTTCATGAAAAGAAATTTAATCGTGTGTTCCTTCGCTTATTGAAAGCTAGGGCTAGACAGAACTAGATAGCGATAAACGGCTATAGATGGCGCACCCTACCATTTGGTGGCAATCCCTCTTTGACCCCAATGAAAATCTTCATGTCCCCTCTCTGGTAGTCACAAACTCTTCTTTCTTCCCCCCCCACCCCACCCACACCGTGACTCAGCCACCCCCCCCCCCCCAACCTGTTCATAAATATTGGCGTCCCTCAGTTTCACACTTTGTTTTATTATTATATTTTATTAATAGGCTAAAGGTGATTCTTGAAACTTCAGCTAACGTTTTTACTTAAATGTGTCGATACACTGTCAAACCTGAACATTTAAAGGATTTCTTTCAAGAGTACATGCCCGCTTCTGCCGTGCCAAACGGTTGAAAACATTGCTTCGTTAATACAATTTTATTTGGTGGGTGTAGAAGGGTGGGGAGTCCAGCACGTTTTAACGAGTCTATGACGGTACTGACAGTAGACGACCAGTGATCTCCTCCTGGGCAACGCAGGCTGGACGTGAGCAACAACGGATTAAGCTTGTATACAAAATGGCGGCGCGCAAGAGGGCAACAATTTTTTAGGCTTGATAACGCATACAGTATGCTTCAAACGCCATCTTTTTCTTTTTACTTTTTTTTACTTCGTTGCGCACCCTTCCAGCTCTTATATTTTATACACTTTAGCAGGTCCTTTCACCCCACAGGAGACAGTATCGGCAAAAAGTGGACAAAGGCTGATTCTGGGGTGAATGCCTAAGTTATAGCACTTTGTTCACAATTTACCAATAATGACTCAATGTAGGGCAAAGCCTGATTTTATGGATAAATCCCTAAATGGTAGGCTATAGTGCGTATTGTTGACAGTCTACGAATAATAAACTCGTTATAGGACAAAACCTGATTTTGGGGATGAATGCCTAAATGGTAGTAACTAATTATAGTGCAAAGTGTGTTTTTATGGATGAATGCTTTGGTAGTGCTTATTGTTGAAAATCTCCCAACTCATTATAAGGCAAAGTCTCATTTTGGGGATGAATACCTAAATGGTAGTGCTTATTGTTGAAAATCTCCCAATAATAACTCATTATAAGGCAAAGTCTCATTTTGGGGATGAATGCTTAAATGGTAGTGCTTATTGTTTAAAATCTGCCAATAATAACTCATTATAGGGCGTCTATTTTTATGGATGAATGCCTTGGTAGTGCTTATTGTTGAAAATCTCTCAATAATAACTCATTACAGGGCAAAGCCTCATTTTGGGAAT
This sequence comes from Lithobius niger, assembly GCA_023313725.1. Lineage (NCBI taxonomy): Eukaryota > Metazoa > Arthropoda > Chilopoda > Lithobiomorpha > Lithobiidae > Lithobius > Lithobius niger. The sequence goes on from JAHWFP010182909.1 coordinate 9,740, forward strand.
GAATGCCAAAATGGTAGTGCTTATTGTTTAAAATCTCCCAATAATAACTCATTATAGGGCAAAGTGTGTTTTTATGGATGAATGCCTTGGTAGTGCTTATTGTTGAAAATCTCCCAATAACAACTCATTATAGGGCAAAGTCTGTTTTTATGGATGAATGCTTAGGTAGTGCTTATTGTTGAAAATCTCCCAATAACAACTCATTATAGAGTGAAGCCTCATTTTAGGGATGAATGCTTAAATGGTAGTGCTGATTGTTGAAAATCTCCCAATAACAACTCATTATAGGGCAAAACCTCACTTTGGGGATCAATGCCTAAATGGTAGTGCTTATTGTTTAAATTAAGTCATTAATAACTCATTACAGGGCAAAGCCTCATTTTGGGAATGAATGCCAAAATGGTAGTGCTTATTGTTTAAATTAAGTCATTAATAACTCATTA
>JAHWFP010182911.1:0-11359 GCA_023313725.1 Lithobius niger
ACAAGAAATCATCTGCACACAGTCTCAATAGACGTACAAAAAGGGCATTTTTTTGGAGGAGGTCACGTTATTCTTGGACCTTGAGCTATAGTAATATTTTCATTCCTCCACTCCAGTAATAATCAACGATCGATATGTTCGCATAATTTAACCCCCACCACCCCCAGGCCCGGATTGTGATTGGGGACTCTAAAACATCGTGGCACTTAGGCCCCAGAGCTGCCAGGACCCCAGGACCTGGACCATTCCCACTAAACGGAAGTTGGGAAGGGAAAAGGGAAGAAAGCATAGGGGTTGGGAGGGGGAGGAGAAGGGACTGACTGAGATACGACGACAAGTCCACGGAAAAAGGCAAAAAACTTAACATAAACCAAACACACAAAAAATACGTTTGTTGTTTCGACGGGAAAAGTTTAAAGTCAGATGCGCATTAAGCTCCACCCCCAAAGCTCGTGACCAATCAAACGCGAGACATGAAAGGAAAGTGTGACGGTGGATGTGGAAGTAACCACTGCTCATTACACCTATTTTCTATCACCCAACCTTTTTTTTTTTCATCTTTCCATTCCTGTTACTTCTTTTCTCCCCTTTATCAGACAGGCCTGAGATGGAAAGGAAGTTCAGAAAAGTGGTTAGGGGCTGGTGGGGGGAGGTGAGACGGGGAAGCTCCTCGTTTCCATCAGGGTGGATCGGTGTCATGGTACTTTTAGACAGCAGACCGCATTTCTTTAAAGTCGCACTTAGTACTGTACTATAAAAGTCAAAAGTTTTTATTACCATAACTTTCGAAGCTTCATCAACTTTATAACTTGTATAACTTTATTTCTGCATGATATGCTCATAAATAAATACATTTTTAGTGCTGTTGTATCAAATTGAAGATTTATCGGATTATTAAAAATATTATATACAACCAACAAATCAAAGTATGTTTGTCCTTGAATATATTTATGACATATTTATTAGCTTTTATATTAACTATTCCTTTTGGTTTCAAGTTCCTTAGAAAGTAAAATGTATAGAAGTAAGAACGCAGCTCGAACTATCCTCATTATTGCTGTAGCAGAAATGGGGTCAAGATATAACTTAGTTGGGCTGCTTTGGCTTTTGAGTTGAGGAGAAACGATGTAGGGGCCCTCGTGACGTTTGACTCATTAAAATCTTACCTGTAACAAGCAAAGCCCATCGTTTGCAGTTCGTGGGAATATCTGTCGGGAAATCTGTTGAACTCACGTTTTTTATATGGTTTGTAGGAATATCTACTAAGGATGGTGCATTTTCTGAGTGCACAGTGTTTGTTTGTCACTATACTGTTGAGGTACGTGCTAACTTGTTTTTCCGAATGGTTCATTCATTGGCCATGCGTGCCGCAATGGGTCAGGCATGCATGTGTGGTTACCGTGAAGTGGCAACAGGTCGTCCCCTAACCCAATCATTCGTCCAAGGTCATATCAAGGCAATGCAGTATATATGAAACGAACGTTTAGAGCAGACTTAGCTACGAGTTTACACCAACGCATGAAACAATAATTTGCCTGCCACTCATAGTTTAAAGATTGCTCGTTGCCACGGTAACATGAAATCTCGAAACCGAAACTGTATTGTATGAAAAAATAGGCTTACTCGATAATAGTAGATAATAGTAACGTTTGTGTAGGGACCAATAACCCAACACAGGAACTGGAAGGGACGGTGAAGTCCGCTAACACCAGTCCATAATATAAGAACGGGTAAAAAATCCAATAGTTTAGAATGACTTCCCGTTCCACGCCCTAAGCCCTAGGGAACCTTAAGGAACTTACGCAAGTCTACAAGTTTCAGTCTGAGTTTAAAAACCTGCAGGGAAGTTGAAGAAACAACCTCCTCTGGTAAGGAGTTCCATGGGCCAACCACGCGCAAGGAAAAAAGTATTTACGACAATCCTTCCTAGTGTGACCGACAACCAGCTACCACGGGTGTCCCCTAGTCCAGATCAATTCCACGGAAGTTGAAAAGAAAAGTACTCTCGAACCAAATAGTTGTTACCTGTTACTTACGAAATTAATTCGGAGGTAAATATTTGGCCTAAATGTTAAAAATTAGGCCTTAAACCTAAAACTAGGCCTAAAAGCTAACACATTTTTAACCTACAATTGTGATGGTCATTTCTTTTAGATTATATAATGGAGATCGCCATTGCAGTTTGTGAGAGAGGATTGTGACTCAACATTTTCGTTGGTGGCGGTATCAAGTCCTAATTATACCAGGGGCAGTATTGCGAACCTTTTGAATTTTCTGCTCATTGTTAAAACTATTGTACTGATAATTGTTTGGCTTGCCGTTAAATATCCCATTATTAACATTTTAATATACGGACTACATGTTGCACAGCAGTTCCTGTAAACAATGTGAGAATTATTGCCAGCAGCAGCTCAGATAGTGGTTGCTATAGGTGCTGTTTTATTTTTACGCGGCAACGATGACCCACACCTGTAGTGTGGGCTTTGAAAAGAGGCTACAAATAGCTAAACAGAAAGTTAATGGTGGAGCAAACGAAAACTTCTTAACATAAATTTGATGCGTAGCATAGGCCTATATTTAGAAAAACCTAAAAAAAAGTCCAGCAAAGGGCTGCAGTACGTCACACCAAAAGGCAAAGAGGCTAACTTAACCCAGTGAGTATTGTACCCAGATGTTAAAGGAGGACTGGTCACAAATATGGTATCGTCAATAAAATGAAATATAAATACAAGTTTGAAGTAAGATCTATTCGCTCCTCCTATAATATGCCCAAAGCATGCTTCCTAATGATAAGCAGCAAAGTTAATAAGAACACAAGTGTTGACCAGTCTGTCTAAAACAATAATCTTGCGAGTGACAACTACGAGCTTCGAACGATTAATTTGGTCACATTTTTAGTCACTGGTGTTCCCCTTTCTAGTAATGGGGTGTACCAATGCCTTCGCATCACAAAGGATATGATCGCAGTAACATTAATCGTTAAATACTCATAAACACAAGCTTAACACAATTAGCGATTAAAAATAATCACTACAATAAATTCCGGCCTTAACTAGCAATTACCAGAACCACTCCAAGCTGCACAATGCAACAAACATGCCAAAAATTAGAAAATATTAAATCCATCTTTAACGTATTACTAATCTAATTGCCAAAATTAGAAACTGTGCTTACCGCAACCGAAACAGGAGTTGGCGGGGATAAAGACTTTTAACATTTAAATCTAATTTAAACATTTTCCTCAGTACTCCTATTAAATACTGAGCTAATTAACTGTTTATCCTTGCGTAACTGTTGCATATAATCTTCCCTGTTTAGTACGTACATGTGAATGAGGAAGACAAGGATAGGTGGTTTGAGGGGTAGCACCCGTGCATGGATGCATGCCCTTATATAAGCAAAGGTTTATTGGTAGCCACTAGCGCAACCTAGTAGCTGTACATACAAACTACGTAATTATCGTAGAGACCTGGTGGCCAACCATGAAACTACCAGGGGCATGCATACCTGGGGTATGCACACCACAGAACCTGGACAATCCAGCCACCGACACTCAACTGTTAGGGTGACTCGCATTAGCATTCAACAAGTGGGTCAATAAGTGAGCAAAACACTTTAAAAATTCACATACCAATCCCCCAAAACTAATACACAACCACCGACACTTTTCATAATAAACATATAAATTTGCTTATTGTTAAACAGCAACACTCGTTAGAAAAATTCATAACACCGATAGATAACTCCTTTTTTTCTAAAACCCAGCACTCCGCCAGAACCAACTGGTTTCATAAAACTTCACTTTTCAAAATGTTTAAGTTATCCATGACTTTGCTATTTGTTTAGAGAATTACCAAGTAATTTTTTACATTCCTAATTTTCTAACACATCCACAAGTAAACAGACACAAACTTGCACAAAAATATAAAAAGGAAAAAAGTGGCACCACCCTCAGAGCAGTCCCTTCACCCCATCATACATTTAACCTAGCAGAATTTTTGAACTCACGCTGGGATGTACGCTGCACAGTGTCTGCCGCTGGCTTTTGGGAAGCCAAGTCCATCGCACCAACGCTCTTGCTTTCAACAGGCAAAGACGTGTTGATCAGTGGTGCGTTTTTTCTCTGTGACACATTTCGAGGCACGCACACGTCTGGAGATAGAAGAGATGGAAAAACAGTCGCTATATAAATTTCTGGAAATTATTTATAATTGTGGAGTCAACTTTTGCGTTTGTTTGTCTTGCTGAGATGGATAAATCCCTAATTTGGTCTGTTCTGCATTCTCGTCATTTTAACAGGTGTTTTCCCTTTCGTTACACTAGCTTGTTGTGTAATGTTAGCCTTTCCAACCTGAACTAACAATTTATGCTTATCAAGTTCAACAACAGAAGAAGTGACGTTTTAGAAGTCGCATCACTGGCAAACCAACGTGTATTTTCATATGATCGAGGTGTTTTCGGATGATTTTATTATTGCCAACATCAACGTGAAAACTAGTTTCAGAATCGTTCAAATTTATGATTCCTGGATGCTATCTGGTTTGAGCTTTAGGCCTCGTGTCCCTGCAGAGTACTTCGTCAATGATATTGAAGGTTAGTTTTGATTTATGACGAGTTGATTTTAACATGTGTTGTTGAGATTTCTGAACCTTATTGTATGTTGATGGGATTATAATAGAAAGTCGCGTGCGAATACTGCGCTTCATTAACAAATGCGCTGGCGTCATTTTCGTTGTTGTGTACGGAATATTTATAGCTGTCACACAATAGTAATGCACCGCCATTTCTACAGTTAAACCTTGTTTAAGATTAGATTTCAAGGCACTCAAGTACTTAACCAAAGATTCGTCTGTAACATTCTAACACAACCTGTGTGGGAAATCTTTATATGCTTTACACCATTTTCCCTTCAAGAATCCCTCGAATTCTGAACTACAAAACTGTGGCCCATTGTCAATGACCACCTGCGAGATTCCAAAATAATCCGATTAATTCACGTAAATAATTAATTACAATAATGTTTGCAATTTTGTGCATTATTTTGACAAATGTATATTTGAAGTAGGCGTCAATAGTCACAAAAAACATGCGGATTTATAAGGGCCCCTGGCAATCAATAAACAAGCATTCAAAGACATTTAAAGGCTTCTCCCTTGCATGTTTCTTACCAGAAACGTTACAATATCGTAAGAACTGCACGATTTTACTAAACTCTCAAGAGCCTTGTCAATCTCCTGGCCACCAAACTAGGGAATATGCAAATACCTTTAGTCGAACTATCACCTGTGTCCTAAGTGTAAATCACTAAGGACTTGTTTGCGTAGCATTTCAGGGATTATCAGGCGAAATAGCATCAACAAACAGTTCCAATCTTTGTGATGGGTATGGGTAAGGTTTTACACTTTCATTGTCCACCTTATCAGACTAGCCATCTCGTGTGTAACACAACATGTGTAACGAAACTGTACGTACACCACAGTGACCATGACGTTGACCGTGATTTCGATATTGACGTGGTGATGTCATCACATGGGAGTGTGTTTGTGTTTATCCAAACCAGCGTATTACTCACTATGCCAGCATGTCCTGGCTTAATGAACTAATTGTCGCTTTCTCGCCAATTTGCAACACTTTAGCACCCCATGCATTTTGGTGGTAACTGAAATATTATTATGTAGCATTCTGCTTACATGTAACTTGTAAGCCAAAAATCGTTCCAACTTGAAACAAGGAAGTAAAAAAAAAACTTAGCAAAATAAATTTAGTCATGCCATCAACAATAACATACATACGTTTTTTTTTAGATTCACTGTGCAAATCTTGCACAGCCACTTACACAGGATAAAATGAATAGAAAGTCAATTAGTGGCTATTCCCAGAAATCTAACTTCAAACTTAAAGAATCACTAGATTCGCTAATTCAGCACTTTACCAAAATCAGTTATCAGAACAAAATATTAAAAAAAATTTTACTTGGGAAAATTATCTAGAAAATTATCTAGAAATAATCAATATCACATGTGAAAATAAAAATTGTTTTATAAAACCACTTTTTTTGTCAAACAGAGGGCTGCAGCATTGTTGTTACAGGGTTGTTACATTAAAAACTGTGCTATGGCAAAGTTCCGCAAATTCTATATTTCGGAAAAAAACATCGATCAGGTCGAAAGTCCTTGGAAATGTTCAAAATATGCTAGAAAACAGTGTCCAAAAAGATTAGCTGTTAAAAAAAAATTTCTGATAAAATTTCGCGAAATACTACTTGTGGGGGGTCCCACGAGACCCCGTTGGTCATTCTAGGGTAAAAATGAATTTAAATTAATTCCAAAAATAAAATGAGTTACTTAAAAAAATTATTCACAAATTCCAACACCAGAGGAGCCTCAGCAAAGAAATATAAATACAAGATGGAAGTCATTACTAGCACTTCGTTGCGTACTAATGACAAGCACACTTTGAAGTCCTTTTAGTTTTCTAAATATACATTGTTTTATAGTTTTGTCCAATTTAAATAGTTTTAGCAAGTTCTACCTTGTTAAGATGAACATTTTTCTTTACTCACGACTTTCTAGTGTGTTTAAATTTTTGACTTCACTTTATATAATGGTTCTAAGTGCAACAGCTCACTACCTGGCCAGTGGTTGTCACATTGCAAGACCTCGGCGATGTGTGCCATGACGACAGCCTGCAGTTATGTCACATCAGGTATTTTTCCCTCACTTGTTCTCGATTAACTCCCTCACTTGTTCACAAGCAGCAGAAATTTGGTACTGATTGAGGAAACTGCAAATTGAAAGGGATCTTCTGGCTGCATCCTTTATCACAAACATGCGATAAGAATGACTTGTTTGGAATATTTTATCAAGATCATAGACAACATGAGAAGGTTTTTTAATTACAGAAGGTTATCTGTAAAGTCTTTTGATGAAGAGTTCAGTTTGAAAGTTCTGAAAGTTTCCAATACAGAATTGAAGAAACAATATTTAAAGTAGACTGGAAAACTCAACAACAAGCACAAACACTCCCAAAAGTTTCATGAGTATAATACCTGCAGACGATTGGCTGCTCTTGCATCTGTTGTCAGTATTCTATGTACTATTGAATAATGTATAAATATCTGTTCACCTAATCATTACCCGGGCTCCAAGTGGCTACTGTAACTGACAGGCGTCAGCCGCCCAAGTAGACAGAGTTACAAAACCCTAAGAATTCTAATTGGGTGAGGCAACCTTGTGGTGTGGCTTCATTACCTCGTGCACAGGTGTTCTTAAATGAGCCAAAACAGAGATTTTTATTTATTTTATTTGAGCATTTTTTGGCTCTTACTTAGCTACACGTTAGTGTGTCTCATCTGACTGGTAATATGCTGAAGGAAACAAATTGCACCACTAGTGAAATTAAAAAAAGAAAATTTTTTCAACAAGATTATTATTAAATTTATAAATGGTAAAACACTTACATGGAAAACAACAAGCAAACTAATAAGTAACAAGCAAGCTTAGCTTCCATTAATAATTAAAATTGTTTAAAAGGACACTTACAAGATATAAATTATTTCAATGAAAATTTCTACCATCGGCTAAAAATAAAAAATAAAAAGAAAACAACTCGGCACCGATATAGTTAACAAGGAAAAACTATATTTGAAAATAATCAACTGAAGCAATGGATAGCAATGGATATACATACAGATAGTTCATGAAAAATATTAAAAAAAACTGAAAACTTGAGTACCTTTTTAGTTACTCGTGAACTGTATAATTGAAAGGAAAATACGGCAAAATACTTAGATTCCTGTAGAAACTTATGACTACCTATTAAATTATAATACATTTTTAGCAGTATTTTAGTCGTTTTCAGAACCATTTTTGATCCAACAAACAGGAAACCGTTAGCAGTTAAACGTGTGTAAATCATCTAATAACGAACTTGCGTAGCACTGCCTCATTTATAATAACCATAGTGCAAATGTAAAATAAAAACCCTATTGTGCATTTTGGTGCGGTGGTGGGCACAATATCTTAAGACAACAGGGGCAAACTTTTGCAGCAGAAACAGTTTGAGAGTAGACATCTTTAAGCTCACATGATTTATGCTACAAAAAGATGAACTGATATTTTTCAAGTAACGCCTATCTAGTTAAAGATCTCACGTAAAAATACTTGTTCCCTTAACATTTGTTGCTACATTTTTTTTGGAATAAAATATAATTTTTTTAAAAAGACATTTTTTAAATGGCTGAGGCAATGCAACATAACTCCGTGTGTGCTAGCGATAGTTTGTATTGCAGCTTCGACAGATAACTGAAGTTAATGGGTTCCTTCAGAATACTTGTGTTAAAAATTGCAAGAATTTCAAAAAAAGAAAAAAAAATTATTAAAATACTTTTATAACTGTTGAATAAACTAAAACAACTGGCGTACTGCAATATCATATGAAAATAATAAATAGTCATCAGTTAAAAGTTAACGTGATTTTAGCCAAAAGCTACTTTGAGCTTTACACTAAAATAAAAAAAAAATCACTGGTAGTAAATTTCGAAATTAGTCTGTTAGGCAACCAACACCAATATGGTGAAATGTGTATAAATACGCAATAGAACAAACAATATGCAATATAATATATACGTAAAAACAATAAAAGTAACATAACAACAAATAATGATAACTATCACAGAAACAACAACTTGGTTTGAAATTTAAAACGTTGAAAGTATGATTAAGATCATGGTTAAATAAAAAAATATATATTGGGAAAACATAATATCCACCAACCCACCTCATAACTGACAAGATCACCAACTAGTATGCTTCTGCGTAATTGTAATATTATTTATTCTATTCTGTACAAGGTACATATGGGTTTGGGAGAGGCAAAAATAAACAACAACAAAATTATCAAAACAAAGGTAATACACTCAAGGTGGACCTCGGTCCTAATTCCTGATTGCCTGCAACACCGCGATGCCCTGTACATGGTCATGTGCCCTTTTCCTCAACAGCCGCAAGTCGTGGGATGTACGGATCTCGCACCATCGTCCCAGATGCATTAACCCCTCTGCAACAACTGCACCAACACCTTGTCCCCAATCGTCAGTCCCCCCCTGCAAGCAACAATCAGGGTATTGTTAGAGTTCAGTACATTACTCCACAGCTCAGCCTGTTGTAAGACCATGGCAAGTTTAGAGTGAGGAGGTTCCCGTCTCTGCAAGCTTGATGATTGTGCGTATATCGAGACAACAGTTGAGCCCGTTTTATGGACCCATGATAAACCAAAGACGGTTCGTTCATTGTCGCCCTAGAATAGCTGCAGCACGTTGGAAGACCATACAGCGCCATAGCTCTAGACATCAGCAGATGCACTTTCACCTCCTCAGGAGAGGAGGCAAAGGCGTGCACGATGTCATTGCTCTTCTTGCATACCTCTGACCGGACTATTCGCACATGTAAATCATCCCACAGATCTTCACTCAGTTCTACACTCAGATAAGTTACCGACGTGACCCAAGTGAATTTATGGGCCAATATGTGCCAATACTTTAAGATTTGACTTATTTTCTTTAAGAATTGGGTTGTACCATAACGTTATCAGAATTTATAGTCCTATATTTTACTGTGTGTGGAGCCATTTTAAAATGGACTACCTCATGATCAAAGCTGTATCATATTCTTCAAAGAGTGTGCTTATTGATCTGAAATCCATTACAAGCCCAGGTCTCTTTGCTTTTTTGTCAGTAAAACACTCTTTATTCTATTAAGTAACTTTAAAGGATTCAGGCTGTAAAAGGTTTCTTTTGTGTAAAACATAAGGCAGCGAAAAGGCAATTCACACTCACTGGTAAAACTTCAACTTGGCAATAAAGCGTCCATGCTGATCCTAATGCCATACAAACTTCTTACATAAAGAAATACGGCCTGTAAGTCGATTGCAAGAGAATTATAACAGAATTGCATGAATTAAGCGACCTAATTCCAAGTTTAAATTAAACTCTTTAGTGTGGCAGTGCAAAACTTTTCCAAGTTAATAAAAGTATCTTTAAAGAACATAAACCATTTATCTGAAGGATTAGGATTAGGATTAGGATTAGGATTAGGATTTTAAATTAGGTTGTTGAATTAGTTGTTATTGTTGACATTGATTCGATTCGTTAATTTCATACATGGGAAGCTTAACCAATGGAAAAGAAAGTAAAAATATAAAAAAAAACGTAATTACGTATGATTTACAATGCAGTACATCTGAGCTCAAAAGATGTTGACGGCAATGACGGCAACAAATTACAACAAATAAGACACCCAGTACAATCATAGAAAGTGTGTTTCCTCACCTTTTTTATAATGAACCAACTATGATAAAAATAGCACCATTCTGACACATCTATTATACATTAAAGTACTAACAGTGTTGGTCCAATAAAATCGAAGATTGTTTATTTAAACTTAGTGGTTAGTTATGTCGTTAAAGGACAAATCAGTTGTGTTATTTTTTACTTGTACGCTTGTTGTTCTAAAATTATAAGTATGCTTCGAAGTAACTGTACTTAGTAGCTTGTACGCTCAGCCCACATGAAAATTAAATCTGAAGTAAATACGGACATATTAATTTTCAGATAATATGTGTTCATAAATATTATGTATATTTTTTACTTTTTTTTCTGCATCTAAACTCAATTAAGGAAAAATAGGTTTGTTATTATTCAGATCAAATAAAAAAAATCTTTATAGGTACAGTACAGTCCATATTTACCTTTTTCTAGCAATATCATTAGATGATATTAGTTTCTTACGAATATTGGGATAACATATTTAATTTGGTTTTTAATGGAATTTGACATTCATTCTCGACCTATTTGCCTATGTACTACAGTCATGTATTTACCTACAGCTGCCTTTGGAGTTTTTTAAATCTTGATTCACTGCTACATGTTCTCCTTCTGTGTTAATTTGGCGAGCTTCAAGTAGACCTGCTACCAAGGAATCTGGTTGCGACCCTTGTCCTAGAAAGTTAGTTAATTCCATATCTATAAGCTCTCCCAAATATTTTCCGTCATGTTCTAGCCAAATGGGCAACCCTGTTTCAAGACTGTTGGTAAGATCTTGTTGTCTTCTTGACGACTTAATTTAATTGGAACTGACTTGCATTACATGATGGTTAATCAATTAAGTCACTTTTACCCATTGCCAAAGCCGTTGAAGGAACTTCCTAGATAAATAAAGAAAGAAATCATGGCTTACTCATCGTGATGGAAGAGCTGTTTTTTGATACTGTCATTAATAAGCACAGTGATACCCAATAAATCAAAACACTAGATTTATACAGCAAGCCATTCAGGCAACACAAATTATCGCTTGATTTTTTT
>JAHWFP010182911.1:16359-54412 GCA_023313725.1 Lithobius niger
AAAAATGAGGTAACGCAAATGTAAGAATTACATGTCTAGGATATCATATCTGTTTATTTCACCACATTACGTTGTTTACCCATGGTAATTATTACGAGGGCTCAGACGTGAAGGTATAATCCAATAAGATTTCGCTTCAGGTCCTACTTTTTTCATTTTACCATGAAAGTGTAAGGAAGTAGTTTCTCACAGTCAAGATTAGCAAAAGCTGTATGATTGTGTCACCAAGGAAACAACATTATGTAGAAACGTTTATTATCATTTAATACCATTTTGGTGCCATATGGTTTAAAAGTTCTGCTACAGATAAAGTAATGAGTAGTATGCTTCAAAGTTGTAATGTAGACCCATTTGTTGAAATAGGCTAAAAAGCCACCATACGAAGTTAGTTATGAGTAAATAGTCCAAAATAGGTCAATTTCTGGGATATGATTTATCAGAATATTCTGATAATAGCTTTACTGGTGCTGGTTACATAGAATGCTTAACCAAAGAAACTGATACACGGCCTGTACTGTAGACTCTTTGTATTACAATCAAACTAGCGGAGTTGCTCGCTAATTCCGCATCGTCTCGCTACACTCAAGGAACTTTCATGCTGCAACTCTTGTGCTGCTGACAGACATTCCACGTGTAAAACGATCAAGCAAATAGTCAGAGTGCAGTACGCGTTTTTTTGTAAGGCTTCACTGCATAAACAAATGATAACCATAAATCATTTCAACAGTCTGGACATACGTGCGTGTTAATCCTTGCTTCCAGTCATTTCTTTGATTACAAGAGCAGCACAAAATCATGTGCTGATTATATCGACTCAAACTAATTGTAATTATTGCTCACAGTTCGTCCATCACATTCCTAAGCTCGCCTGCAATTTATCTTAATCATTTAAAACATACAATTTGTTTGTTTACACATCTGTACGTCATCTCCTATAGAAGTAATCCCCTATGAAGGTGAGAGATGAAAGATCGAGAGAGAGCAAACCAAGACACACATTGAAAGGTTTAGTATAAGTGGAAATCACTCGCTCTGCTCGTTCAATCCACGCACCACCGAGCTTCAGAAACACAAATGTTTGGCAGCGTTTTAAAACCAGGTTTCCATGCATTAAGTCATTTGATACAAAACCAATTTTAATATCTATATGTGCTACGTTGAAAAATACATAGTCATTTTAGGTTATTTTGTGCGTGCATCCTTCTCCAGATCATCTCAGTGTGTAACTAATGGCTAATCCATGCTTCATGTAATCTCTATGTACTGATTATTGTACTGATTATTTCGATGCAAACTAATTGCAAATGTTGCTCAGAGTTTGTTCGTCACATACCTCAGCACATCTACATTTCACCTACATCAATCCAAACATATGATTTGTTTGTTTGCACCTGTGTACGTCTTGTCCTCCAGAAGTAATCCCATAAGAGGGTGGGCGATGGAAAATTGATAAAGCAAAACAAAACACACATTGAAAAGGAATAGTTTACGTGGAAATTGCTAGCTTTGATCGCTCAATCTGCGCGCCTCCAAGTCTAAGAAATACGAAAGTTTGACACCCTTTTAAAACCAGATCTACGGGCCTGATTTTTCCATGCATCGAGTTAGTTAATACAAACCAATTTTTAGATGTATGTGTGGTATGTTGCAAAACACGACGACATCCTTTTAGGTTATTTTTTGCATGCATCCTTCTCCAGATCATTTCGCTTTGCTCGATGAGGTTTGCGTGAATGAACTATGACGTTATGAACAAACATCATGAGTAAAAAAAAAATTTTGACGTTATTTTTTCGGGTTCTTTAGCGTAGTTGAGGGTCCTAATATCAAGTTACAGTAATGAAAATAGGCCGTTCCGAAGTGCAATTTATTTATCTTTCGTTTGGTCTTACTCCCATGTTTGTAGGTGCTTTAGTTCAAGAGGAGTATAGGGGCAAACACACATGTACGCGCACCGGACGATGTTAATGATGTAGATTTTCAGTATTTTAACTTTGAGCTTTAGTAATCTTGATATGGATTATTTACAAGGATTAAGTCAAGAGTGTAATGCTCTCATTTAGCATATTACAAACATAACAAACATAATAGCAAACAAAAATAACTAATATTATTTTTTGGATTATTGTCTCCTTTTTCCAGAGAAAGATTTAACATTTTTTGTGATATGTGATGAGATTAAGTCCTCGTTTATTCGGATTTCAATACCGAACTTGTGAAAAAGCAGCATCCAATATAGGAGAGAAGTGCTGTACGTGAGTAGCCTTCAGTGCACTTTTGGTTTAATTGGCGCCTGGCATTAAACATACTTTTCTAGCTGTATTAGGCATCGTGGGTTTATTGTCGGTAAAGGTTACACTTTACTTGTATAAAAAGTCAGGTACATGTATTTCCTATTGTTGTAAAGTGTGAATTGTTGCATTGTTGCTTAACTGCATGGTTACCTGTGACAAGTTAATAAGCTTTGCATCTGTTATGTTGTATACCACAGTGGCGTATTGTGACAACCCAGTGTCACTCTTTGTTGGTAGAGGGATTGTTTGGGCTTTATCACTGGCTCTTTTGTAAATGAGCTACAGTGTTTCCCCTTATTGGCTAATATATTAAAAATTAGACAGCGGTATTAAGGCTTAATGGCACGCCGACAAATTAGATGACTATACGGTCTCAGGAACTGGTAAGATGAAATCAGGGCTACAATGGCTGAAGGTCTAATACTTGCCTTATAAATTAAAACTATGGGATCAGTGGATTAATCAAAGATAATTAGATAAACACCTGAGAAAATTAAGGCTAATATTGTGCCAATCGTTCTCCTACATACTCGGTCTAAGAGTAATAGTTATGAGGGTTAGCAATGGTTTGCAACAGCATAATTTCTTGGCTGGTGTATTATGAAAGTCAGTTCCCATGTCTGGAAAAATATTCTAGTCTAAACTGGTGTAAAAATAACAACACCATATCACGACAATAACAAAATTTATTTTTTTCAGCTAGTGAAATAACATGGCCAATCGCAAAATCTATGGGGAAAGAGAAAAGTACCCTTTTTCTTTCCAGAATATGATGCACTGACGTTTACTACGAAAATGAATCTTTATTTTTAAAAATTACACTTAATTCTTACTTAGATACTTGCTTAAAATAATTATTCAAGAATACAAGACATATAACACAAAGATTATGACCATTCACAAACGTTCTGTAGCATGCAAGTAAAATCGTGCCTTGTGTTGTTTGTTTATATGTTTTACACAAATTTCTTTAAGATTACGTAAAAATCAACTAAAGAAACTAATGGTCGTATCGATGAATCTTCACAATTTGAACCCCAGTAGACGTTTTAGCAGGGGGAATAATAATAGTAAATGGGAAAATGTTCAGGGGATAAGAACTAGGAAATCTTCGTTCAACGCAGTTGGGCAAAGATAATGTCCAGAACAGACCTGAATGAATGATATAGCTGCAGAAGGAGGCTAGTCCATCACACTATCCTTGCAAGACCTGAATGACAATGATTTTAAAAGGTCCATTGCACCACAGCTCAGCTTGACAACCACCTGATCATTACTTTATTTTCTTAAAATATTAATGTCTATTTTAGATTTCTAGATTTTATACTAGTCATTACTTTAAGTTTCCAAAATTGTATTCAAAATGTTTATTTAAAGTAATATTGTTTTTATTAACTTAACAATACGGAAAACTACAACCTCTATAATAGTAATACATCTCTTACACGTTACATCTCTCAAATAGTAATTCCATTTATTTCGATAACATCATAATTCACTTCTTCATCCACTGAAGCAACCTATTTTAATGTAAATAGGGTAGTTCACCTTTCAGCTGCTGACGGAAACTAGTTTAATGCAATGTTTCTTTAACATTGCAAAACAACATTGCTTAGAACTCGTTTTCTCATGATTTTAGGCTAGTAAACTTCAGTAATAACTGCTTCATTTAGGTGTAAACTAATTTCTTGGCTGGGGAATAGATTACCATAAAACATTTAAGGTAAACATTTAGCCTAAAAAACACGATTTTGAAAAAAAAATGTATTTTTTTTACTGCATTTTACGTTTTCTTAGGGTATTTAGTGTTTGAAATTTAAATATAAAAAAAAATCCAGCAGTTTTTATATAAAACATTGAAATTTGTACCCTAGTCACACGAATATTTACGAAAAAAATGTTCATTATGTATGCACAAATTTCAAATCGTTGTAACTTAGCTTCTAATTACCGTAGAAACACGAAATAAACTGCAAGTTGAAGCACTTTAGTTTCTGCGTCGGGCACGTTGAAAAGTCAAAGAAATTTGTAACACGCAATTTCATTGGTTCTTGTCCTACCTTCCGCTTCACTAAGGCACTCGGCTAGGGCTAATCAGGAGCGAGCTCTCAAAAGCTTTGGCCAGCAACACCAGGTCGTGTCTGCGATAGCGTATCCTGCTTGGCTGCAGCTTTCAATTGGACCAGGCCACTCATCGCTTCAGATTACGTAGAATTGTGACTGTTTATCGAGGAAAACGCATTTATATCATTGTGGCATGAAGCATTTGTTGAAGCGAGACCGATTTTATGTATAATTATGCCTGCTAAACAAAGAAATGATAGGCCGAAAAAACGTGTCTTCCACGGGAATCGCCATACAAAAGTAGTCAATAGGGAAACTGCATCTGAACGGAAGCTTCAAAGTGAGCCGAGTGTAAACAAGCCCCAATTTCCCCAAGGTTTGTCTGGCTACAGATTTATTGACGCAAATTTATTACAACAGTTCATCGATTTATTTCCTTGTCCAAATTGTAAAAACACAACAGGGATTGATGTATCCGAAACAAGAGCTGGTTTGGCGTCAAAGTTTTTGTTTTTGTGCTACACATGTGGTCACGAAAACGTGCTTCGAACATCATTTACACAACACCGTTCCTCATCTGACGTCAACATAGGGTATGTGGTAGCCATGCAAAACATTGGCAAACATTATGAACAAAGTAAGCGTTTTGCTGGCAATATGAATATGCTACCTCCCGTTGCTAAAGCTGCCTGGCTCCGAATACAAAAGCAAGTGCATGTTGCAACAACAAGTGTGGCAATGGATTCGATGCTAAAAGCTGTCGAAGAAATCTGTGCTATTAGTCAAAAAGTCGACAACACCCCAACACCTGTAACCGTTTTTTTGTGGTGGCAGCTGGCAATGCAGGGGGTTTCAGTCAAAAAATGGTGTTGTGACAGTACTGTCTGTGCATCCTGACCTGCCTGCTAAGGTATTGGATGTTGATGTACGCAGCAATAATTGCAATACTTGTGCCAAAAATAAAGCTAAAGCCGATGATAACTGGAAAGCAAAACACAAAGCAGAGTGTGAGAAAAATCATGATGGATGTGCGGGTGCCATGGACCCAGACGGTGCCCTCACCATTTTTCGCCGCTCTGTAGATGTGCACAATCTTATGTACACAGGCTACCTAGGTGATGGGGACAGCAAAAGCTACCAGCATGTGTCAGCTGCAGAACCCCCTATTTATGCCAATGGTGCAACAATAAAAAGGCTGGAGTGCTGCGGGCATGTACAGAAGAGAATGGGAAAACAGCTTATGGATGTTGTACAGAAAAACAAGGGGAATAGCTTTATTGCTGGAAACAAAACATATCGTGGTTTAGGTGGAAAAGGAAGGCTCACACAAAAAGTGATTAGAAACCTTCAGGGACATTATGGTGCAGCCATACGAAACAATCTGACGATGGGCGACTTTCAAACATCGTGGCGGTTACCATGAACACTGTGGTAACTGGTGTCCAGTTGTCAAAAACAATGATGTGGACAAAGCTAACAAAAACAAATTATCAATCTTTGTGCTTAAAGCTATCCGGCCTATATATGAGAATCGGTCGAATGACGAGTTGCTGAAGCGCTGTGAACACGGTGGCACTCAAACCAGCAATGAAGCGTTTCACCAGCTTATATGGAATTGTCCTAAAGATGTGTTTGTAGGAAGAAGACGACTTGAAACTGCTGTGTTTGAAGCTACAATCACTTTCTATGAAGGTGAAACAAGCAGAAAACTCATCTTTCAAAGACTAGGCATTGAAGAGGGTTTCTACTGCGCCGAATACTTGGCTCAAGCTAATGAGGTTTGCATAAAGAATGCTAGAAAAGCTGCTCTAGACAAAATAAAATAAAGATAGAAAGAAAAGAAACAACGGCCGTGCGAGTGAAACCGAAGCAGATGACTGTTACTTAGCTGGAGGTCACTAGGTCTGTACAAAATTGGAAAAAATACAAATTTTGACTTTAGCGGCCATTTTCTCAAATTGAGTTTTTTATGGGAAACTTCATCTTCATGTCACGTTTCTGACCAAACTATGGCGTGTATCTGTCTGAAATTTTTTGAGGATGATAAGGATGGGGTTAACAGCAAACTGAACTAGAATAATGAAGATGAGTCTATATTAGGCCTAGGAAAAAATTTCTAGGTACCCCGTGGTCAAGGTTTTCATTGGTTTTGCTTTATTTCTCTGCTTTTACTGTAAATATCGTCATAATTCTACTTCAGATTACACCTGACCCAACACACATCATTAAAAAAAAATTTCATGCTGATCAGATGAAAAGTGACGGAGATATCTTGTCATGATCAAAGGCCAAAAAATTTGCATAATTAAGAGGTGGAGGGGAGGGGAGGTGCAAAACACAATTTTTTTTTATGCAAATCCCCTTTGTATCATTAAGGGAGTATGTCGACCAAAGTTTTATGGAAAATACTTGCAAAATTAAAGAATTAGTTTTTTAGGGTAGACTGCCACCTTAATACCCTTAACGTATAATTATGGATTATAATTATAATGTTGCTGAAATGCATTCACATTAGCACAATGCACAATATTTCTAACCTGTCGTTGCTTTGCCTTCCAAGATGTATCTTAGTCGACTCGTACTAACTAATTAGAGAAACCTAACTATTTAGAAATATTGAAAAACTACTGTATTGTCAAATCGGAAATGTCAGTAAGCTTTTAATAGATCAAATCTAGATTTTGTAGATCAAGTCTACAAAATAAATAAACCAAATATAATAAGAAATTTACATCATTGGTACTATGTATGCAGCTTACTATAAACTACCAGCATCCTATTTATTAAATGGATTTGTCAGTTTGACTTATTATTCAGAGCAAACTAACATTATGCAGTTTTGCACTCTACAGTTTAATTTTTCACAAATGTAGAAAAGGTAGAAAACAACATGCTTTAAATTATTCTCTTTTGTGACATATACATTGCTTCATAATTTGTAATTAGGAATAAAGGTTCCCATTCGTTCTATTTGTAGCTGCTGATTTGTTATCGTGTGCTATTAAAAAAATCAGTGAATAGATAAAAAAAATCAAATTGGTAATAATATCATGTGTATGTTAAACAGTTCAGGAAAGGAATATTTTCTTACCTGAAATTGTTACGGAAATGATGCTTGCTGAACTGAGTGTGTATATACATAAAACCTTCTCGCGTGAATTGTCAACTAATTAAATTTACACTTATTTATAATTAACTAAAATGCGAGTCTGTAAGAAATAATGGCAACTACATTGTTTATTTTTATTCTTACTGGATACATGAATATTTGGTGAGATAATACGCACCAATTTTTGCTATAATTATTTTTAAAGCCTATTTTTCAACCAATAAATTGTTCAGTCACGTAGCATTACTAATCTAACATCACATACTAAAACAAAGTTCATACAAAAAAAAATCAAGCGATATTTTGTTTTGCCTGAATGGCTTGCAGTATAAATCTAGTGTTTTGATTTATTGGGTATCACTGTGCTTAATAATGACAGTATCAAAAAACAGCTCTCCCACCACGACGAGTAAGCCATGATTTCTTTCTTTATTTATCTAGGAAGTTCCTTCAACGGCTTTGGCAATGGGTAAAAGTGACTTAATTGATTAACCATCATGTAATGCAAGTCAGTTCCAATTAAATTAAGTCGTCAAGAAGACAACAAGATCTTACCAACAGTCTTGAAACAGGGTTGACTAGAACACGACGGATAATATTTGGGAGAGCTTATAGATATGGAATTGACTAACTTTCTAGGACAAGGGTCGCAACCAGATTCCTTGGTAGCAGGTCTACTTGAAGCTTGCCAAATTAACACAGAAGGAGAACATGTAGCAGTGAATCAAGATTTAAAAAACTCTAAAGGCAGCTGTAGGTAAATACATGACTGTAGAACATAGGCAAATAGGTCGAGGATGAATGTCAAATTCCATTAAAAACCAAATTAAATATGTCATCCCAATATTCGTAAGAACCTAATATCATCTAATGATATTGCTAGAAAAAGGTAAATATGGGCTGTACTGTACCTATAAAGATTTTTTTTATTTGATCTGAATAATAACAAACCTATTTTTCCTTAATTGAGTTTAGATGCAGAATAAAAAGTAAAAAATATACATAATATTTAAGAACACATATTATCTGAAAATTATTATGTCCGTATTTACTTCAGATTTAATTTTCATGTGGGCTGAGCGTACAAGCTACTAAGTACAGCTACTTCGAACCATACTTATAATTTTAGAACAAGCGTACAAGTCAAAAATAACACAACTGATTTGTCCTTTAACGACATAACTAACCACTTTGTTTAAATAAACAATCTTCGATTTTATTGGAACAACACTGTTAGTACTTTAATGTTAATAGATGTGTAAGATGGTGCTATTTTTATCATGGTTGGTTCATTATAAAAAAAGTGAGGAAATAAACTTTCTTTGATTCTACTGGGTGTCTGATTTGTTGTAATTTATTGCCGTCATTTCCGTCAACATCTTTTGAGCTCAGATGTACTGCATTGTAAATCATACGTAAATATGTTTATTTTTTATATTTTAACTTTCTTTTCCATTGGTTAAGCTTCCCATGTATGAGATTAACGAATCGAATCAATGTCATCATTAACAACTATTTCAACAACCTAATTTAAAATCCATCAGATAAATGGTTTTCGTTCTTTAAAGATACTTTTTATTAACTTGGAAAAGTTTTGCACTGCCACACTAAAGAGTTTAATTTAAACTTGGAATTAGGTCGCTTAATTCATGCAGTTCTGTTATAATTCTCTTGCACTCGACTTACAGGCCGAATTTCTTTATGTAAGAAGTTTGTATGGCATTAGGATCAGCATGGACGCTTTATTGCCAAGTTGAAGTTTTACCAGTGAGTGTGAATTGCCTTTTCGCTGCCTTATGTTTTACACAATAGAAACATTTTACAGCCTGAATCCTTTAAAGTTACTGAATAGAATATAGAGTGTTTTACTGACACATAACGTTACAGCACAACCTAATTCTTAAAGAAAATAAGTCAAATCCTAAAGTATTGGCACATATTGGCCCATAAATTCACTTGGGTCACGTCGGTAACTTATCTGGGTGTAGAACTGAGTGGAGATCTGTGGGATGATTTACATGTGCAAAAAGTCCGGTCAGAGGTATGCAAGAAGAGCAATGCCATCGTGAACACCTTTGCCTCCTCTCCTGAGGAGGTGAAAGTGCATCTGCTGATGTCTAGAGCTATGGCGCTGTATGGTCTTCCAACGTGCTGCAACTATTCTAGGGCGACAATGAACGAACTGTCTTTGGTTTATCATGGGTCCATAAAACGGGCTCAACTGTTGTCTCGATATACGCACAATCATCAAGCTTGCAGAGACAGGAACCTCCTGACTCTAAAACTTTCCATGCTCTTACAACAGGCAGAGCTGTGGAGTAATGTACTGAACTCTAGCAATACCCTGATTGTTGCTTGCAGGGGGGACTGACGATTGGGGACAAGGTGTTGGTGCAGTTGTTGCAGAGGGGTTAATGCATCTGGGACGATGGTGCGAGATCCGTACATCCCACGACTTGCGGCTATTGAGGAAAAGGGCACATGACCATGTACAGGGCATCGCGGTGTTGCAGGCAATCAGCGATTTGGACCGAGGTCCACCTTGAGTGTATTACCTTTGTTTTGATAATTTTGTCGTTGTTTATTTTTGCCTCTCCCAAACCCATATGTACCTTGTACGGAATAGAATAAATAATATTACAATTACGCAGAAGCGTACTAGTTGGTGATCTTGTCAGTTATGAGGTGGGTTGATGGATATTATGTTTTCCCAATATATATATTTTTTATTTAACCATGATCTTAATCATACTTTCAACGTTTTAAATTTCAAACAAAGTTGTTGTTTATGTGTTAGTTATCATTATTTATTGTTATGTTACTTGTATTGTTTTTACATAAATATTATATTATATTGCATATTGTTTGTTCTATTGCGTATTTATACACATTTCACCATATTGGTGTTGGTTGCCTAACAGACTAATTTCGAAATTTACTACCCGTGAATTTTTTTTATTTTAGTGTAAAGCTCAAAGTAGCTTTTGGCTAAAATCACGTTAACTTTTAACTGATGACTATTTATTATTTTCATATGATATTGAGGTACGCCAGTTGTTTTAGTTTATTCAACAGTTATAAAAGTATTTTAATAATTTTATTTTCTTTTTTCGAAATTCTTGCAATTTTTAACGCATTTTTTAATTCTGAAGGAACCCATTAACTTCAGTTATCTGTCGAAGCTGCAATACAAACTGTCGCTAGCACACACGGAGTTATGTTGCATTGCCTCAGCCATTTAAAAAATGTCTTTTTAGAAAAATTATCTTTTATTCCAAAAGAAATGCAGCAACAAATTTTAAGGGAACAAGTATTTTTATGTGAGATCTTTAACTAGATAGGCGTTACTTGAAAAATATCAGTTCATCTTTTTGTAGCATAAATCATGTGAGCTTAAAGATTCTACTCTCAAACTGATTCTGCTGCAAAAGTTTGTCCCTGTTGTTTAAGATATTGTGCCCATCACCGCATCAAAATGCACAATAGAGTTTTTATTTTACATTTGCACTATGGTTATTATAAATGAGGCAGTGCTACGCAAGTTCGTTATTAGATGATTTACACACGTTTAACTGCTAACGGTTTCCTGTTTGTTGGATCAAAAATGGTTCTGAAAACGACTAAAATACTGCCAAAAAATTTATTATAATTTAATAGGTAGTCATAAGTTTCTACAGGAATCTAAGTCTTTTGCCGTATTTTCCTTTCAATTATACAGTTCACGAGTAACTAAAAAAAGTACTCAAGTTTTCAGTTTTTTTTTATATTTTTCATGAACTATATACATATGTCTATCCATCGCTATCCATTGCTTCAGTTGATTATTTTCAAATATAGTTTTTCCTTGTTAACTATATCGGTGCTGAGTTGTTTTCTTTTTCTTTTTTATTTTTAGCCGATGGTAGAAATTTTCATTGAAATAATTTATATCTTGTAATTGTCCTTGAAAACAATTTTAATTATTAATGGAAGCTAAGCTTGCTTGTTACTTATTAGTTTGCTTGTTGTTTTCCATGTAAGTGTTTTACCATTCATAAATTTAATAATAATCTTGTTGAAAAAATTTTCTTTTTCACGTTTCACAAGTGGTGCAATTTTTTTTCTTCAGCATATTACCAGTCAGATGAGGGGGGGGGGGATTGAGGCTTAATGGCGCGTCGACAACTTGGACACACTAACGTCAGATGAGACACACTAACGTGTAGCTAAGTAAGAGCCAAAAAATGCTCAAATAAAATAAATAAAAGTCTCTGTTTTGGCTCATTTAAGAACACCTGCGCACGAGGTAACCAAGCCACACCACAAGGTTGCCTCAGCCAATTAGAATTCTTAGGGTTTTGTAACTCTGTCTACTTGAGCGGCTGAGGCCTGTCAGTTACAGTAGCCACTTGGAGTCAGGGTAATGATTAGTGAACAGATATTTATACATTATTCAATAGTACATAGAATACTGACTACAGATGCAAGAGCAGCCAATCGTCTGCATGTATTATACTCATGAAACTTTTGGGAGTGTTTGTGCTTGTGGTTGTGTTTTCCAGTCTACTTTAAGTATTGTTTCTTCAATTCTGTATTGGAAACTTTCAGAACTTTCAAACTGAACTCTTCATCAAAAGACTTTACAGACAACCTTCTGTAATTTAAAAACCCTTCTCATGTTGTCTATGATCTTGATAAAATATTCCAAACAATTAATTCTTATCGCATGTTTGTGATAAAGGATGCAGCCAGAAGATCCCTTTCAATTTGCAGTTTCCTCAATCAGTACCAAATTTCTGCTGCTTGTGCTGCATTCAGTTTCCTCTACTTAATCGAGAACAAGTGAGGGAAAAATACCTGATGTGACATAACTGCAAGCTGTCGTCATGGCACACATCGCCGAGGTCTTGCAATGTGACAACCACTGGCCAGGTATTGAGCTGTTGCACTTAGAACCATTATATAAAGTGAAGTCAAAAATTTAAACACACCAGAAACTCATTAGTAAAGAAAAATGTTGATCTTAACAAGGTAGAACTTACCAGAACATTTTAAATTTGACAAAACTATAAAACAATGTATATTTAGAAAACTAAAAAGACTTCAAAGTGTGCTTGTCATTAGTATGCAACGAAGTGCTAGTAATGACTTTAATCTTGTATTTATAGTTCTTTGCTGAGGCTCCTCTGGTGTCGGAGTTTGTGAATAATTTTTTCTAATAACTCATTTTATTTTTAGAATTCATTTAAATTCATTTTAACCCTAGAACGACCAACGGGGTCTCGTGGGACCCCCACAAGTAGTATTTGTTGGGGACACGAGACGTAGGTGTTGTTTGTCGCGGGTCTTACCGACGTACGTTGCGCATGGGGGCAGAGCGTGAGATCCACGGATGGTGATTACGTAGATAAACTTCTTGACCCCCACGAGCCCAATCGCCATAAGGGCGTCGAGGTCCGCAGATCCGGGGTAAGGCAACGGTAAACACGAAATAAACTTATACCAGTTATTGGTGGTCCAACACTCCTTGTTTATTTCCTCCTTTGGTGGTACGACGTTGGTACCGGCTGATTCAGTACTGTCCTTCACTTGTATCAGCATGGGTCGACACATAAAGATTGTCTCTCATAATGGAGTTGCTCACCCAGGAAGAACTAGAAACACTGTTGGGAAGAATCCACGTCGTCCTCTCTACTTCCGTGGGAAGTCTTTGGCGCCTGAAGCCAAGTTCCAGTCGGCTAAAACATATGCCTAAACTGGGCAGCCATATTGTTTTTCTCAAGAGAGAAACTGACAGGCGTTTTTACTCAACAAGGAGCTGAGAGAAAAAGAGATACAAAGAAACGTGAGAGAGATCAGGAGTTAGAAGGTACGTAACAGTGAGGGGCCTAACGTCGTTATACAGGGGGCAACATTAAAACACCCTGCTTAAAGCAGTAAATCGTCCCTGAGAGTATAACAATCTGGATATCATTGTTACTGGTTAACAGTGGTGAGCATGTAAGAGACTTAAGAGAAAATGTTGTTACAATATGTTATCAACAAACTGCAAGAGTAATACATGCTTCGGCCGAAGACTATTGTTGTTAAGAAGTATTGTTTACACAAGCATTGTCTTTACTTAACAGCTCAAATGTAACGCCAGCGTCGCCGATCAAAAGCACAGCGATGAGCATTAGAGATGCTGTCCCCACGGAACGTAAAAGGGAGCTAATTAAGTGGGAGAGGGGCGACTTTTTGGGTACCAACAGGGTCGTTTACAAAGTGTAGCTAAACGCTCCCACATTACCCCCCCCCTTCCTTGCTAACGTCGTAAGGGGGCATCGCTAGTGGGTTTGAGCGGTGGGACAGCGTGTGTAAGGTTCATTATGTCGTGAAGTCGAAAAACAACACATTACATGGGAAATGAGGCACAGGGTGGTGCCGCATCCCAAAGATTAGGCGAAACGACAATTAAAGTACAATTTCACATGTAAGTGGCGAAATTAGGTTAACATATATTACGTTGAAGTTTAGTTTAAGGTAAACTGAAGCAATAAAGATAAGTTGTAACGTTAAAATTGATGCTTAAGCTCAACAATGTATCTAAAATAGGTTAGGCGTAACCTGGTGGACCAAGTCAGGTTACAGGGGTGGAAATTAGGAGAAATTTTCGTTTTTGATAAGTTTCAAATTAAAGGGGCAAGTGTGCAGGGTCCTTGCCTTGCAAACGGATTGAACGACGACAGGGTCAATCACTAGCGGCAGTGAGTAGAGACCTGTAGGTGTTACGGGCTAAACGGGGCTGTCGAGGCTCAGGTCTTGTCCTTTTCTTCCGTACCGTTCCACCCGCAGGGGCAGTGTGGCGAGAAGACGCAGAAGATGATGAGGGAAAAACCGGCGAGAAATCCTCAAAAGAAATGGTGGATTGACTGCCAGTAATGGGCGTCGATTGGGTAGGGAGTGTATCATTCACTGGTTTCAGCTGTACATCATGCCGTCTAAAAGTTGTCGTATCTGACACGGAGGGCAAGGCCTCTGTGAGCATGGAGTCTGGGTCATCCGTAGGCAGAGCGGGGTTGGTGTTGTGCAGTGAACTGCCTCCAGAAGACTCTGGTAAAGGCAGCAACATAGCTGCACGCATGGTGTCTGGCGATGTGGAACGTGAGGGTATAGGTGTTGGGGAGACTGACATAGTACTCGTAGAGCTACTTTGGTCCACCCAACATGCTGATCGAGTCGGCGTACACTGAGTGCCCGAAAAGTAGTCCATACCGTTAACGGATTCAACAAAAGTAACGTCCGTTGATACAAAAGTAACGTCCGTTAGCATAGGGGTCAAAAACCCTGTAGGCACGTCGGTCTTCATCATACCCCAAATATATCCTCGGGGCCCCATTGGGGCTCATGGGCCCAACACGTTGGATGGGGTGAAGGTGCACATAACAGAGGCAACCGAAGCGTCATAACGCCCGTGCATTGGGGATTTGTCCCGTCCAAGCTTGTAGGGGTGACATCTCGGTATCAAGGGCACGAGTAGACAAACGATTATGTAATTTCGCTGCTTCCAATACAGCTTATCCCCCAAAACATTCGGGCAACGCAGCATCAAACAAGATACTCCTGGTGATTGTCTTCAGCTTCAAATTTATTCTTTCACTGAGGCTATTCTGCTGTGGTGTCCAAGGTGCCGTAACGCAATGTACTGGTCCGTTAGAGGAAAGGAAATCGCGAAGTTTAGTAGATTGGTACATCAAAGCACCATCAGTGACAAGTTTTCCTAGTGTGCAGCCAGTCTCTGCCTGACGTCGACGTATTTCGGTGATGAGGATATCACAAATTTGTGTCTTGGAAGCAACAGGCCAACAAAACACTCTCCTGGTACCTAGGTCAAGAGCCAAAAATACGACGGTCGATCCATCCAGAGCAGGTTCACTGTTGAAATGGCTCTCATCCGCAGACCAAGCCGCGAGTTTGGGTAGAGGCCGCCCATTCTGTTCCTCTCTTCACCATACGTCTAAGTTTGTCGTAAGAAGCGTGACCCATTCGTCTATGGAAAAGGTTAACATCCAATCCCATACATGTAAGATATGGGAGGGAAGGTAAACTCGGAAGCGAAAGGGCGGAGGAATGGGGCAAGGTTGGATAGTCATCCACATAGGTTAGGTTAGGGTTGCATGACATAGCTTGTCAAATGTTAATGTTACGGTTAGGGAGGGAAAAGACTGGTTTCGGACACGGGTGTTGTAACGGGGCATCAAAGGCGAATCTCGCATCAAAAACCGTAGATCTTAGGCAATTGTCAGTGGTAAGGGACTTTTGTAACTTTACAACTTGATTATTTTGTGTACAAGCAGGAATTGCAAAACGTTCAGAGTGCATTTCAGTATTTTCAAAACCATACAAAATACCTGTAATACCATGCATCTTAGCAATACTTAACTCCCTCTGCACAGTTTCGCCTGTAACGTCAAATGATTCATCTATGACCAAATCTACATTATACAAGTGATTATGCCGTTCTCCAAACATCACCAAATTGTGCGGCTTATTTTTTTCACGAATGTACACACCGCTGGTACGAATATTGCTATTTAGGCCTTCATTTATTAGGCGAGACGCCGACAGAAGATTTTTTGCAGCTGAGGGCATCTCCACCACATTTTTCAAGATAACATTGTGCTTTAGTGGGTGGCCTTAACGATCGCGCCCTTTGACACGCAGATCGCCCACCAAAACACCAGTGGCTGTTACACCATTAGCAGCCAATGCTATGGAAACTCGGGGACATCTAGATCTATCAATGGTTTCATAGCAATTGGCTATTATTGTTAAGGACGCTCCTGAGTCATGCCCGAAGGTCGTACGACCCTCTGATGACTCTTGGCTATCACATAAAACCTTAGTACTAGTTACATACGTATTTCTTCTAGTAAGATCGTCCGAGTCTTGCAAGTCCATCTTGAGCCCTAACATATATGCCTGACGTTGCTGGCATAAAAATGTTCATCGTCCTCGTTATTTAATTGTTGGTCTGTTTGTTGATACACAGTAGGTTGAATAAAGTTGGGGCAGGCCAAGTTTGCTGATGCATTCTGTCGCCTCTCCAAATTTCGTTCAGAGTTGGCCGGATTTTGTGGACCTTTTTTCTGTTGGTTTCTTCCGCCCCCTGGTGGTATCGAGGGGCAATTAAGGCTCACGTGCCCGAATCCTTGACACGTTAAACATCGTGGTCCTCTCGGTCTGTCGTTGGGGTCTATCCTATCACACGTATGATAGGTGTGATTCTGGCTTGAACAGTAGACATACCTTCGGTTGGAGTGTCTTTGGCGAGTTTCCGAGGGTTGAATCTTGGTAGTTGTTGGTCGGTTCTTAGGTCTTGGAGGTGGAGTTCGTCGATCACTCTTATCGTAGGCTGAACACAGATCACTTTGTTGTTGGTAGTTTCTACTGTAGTATACCCGGGATTCTTGGTATTCGGATGGAGAATATCTCGCCTCACAAGTCGGATACGGATATTTCGAAGAGAGCTGTCTGCTGAAATTCTGGTGGTAGGGTACCATAGTATAGAGTTGTTGTTGTGGTTTAGAGACGCATAGGTCTTCCATGGGTCCAAAGTTTAGGCTGTCCACCAATTCAGCTTGCAGGGCGGTTAAATCCAAAGCACGACTTGATCTGAGTAGTGATTCCCTTGCGACCAATAACACAGGGTGCTGTACGCCCCTTAGAGTCCACGTACAGGCTTGTGCCTCTGTTAGTGGGTAACCTGTGGCCAAAAGTTCTTCAAATATACATCTGGCTCTTCTGATGTACGAACTCACGTCTTCTGTGGGTTTCATCTTGATATTCATCAAATCGTTGAGTCTGTACATCTGGTGAAAGGGATCTCTACGATCAAAGTCGGTTTGTAGACGTTCCCAGACAATACGGGCTCGCCTCTCATTGTGGAAGGTAACGCTTAACTGCGGAGATAGTGTCTTCAGGAGCATAAGTCTGCATTCGGCGTTTTTCTGGATCCATGCAGCTATTTCTTCTAGGGTGGCTGCTGCCGCGTTTGGAAGGTCATCCTCTAATACTTCGGGAATCCATCCCTTTTCCTCGGCTAAACAGGTGAATAAAGCACGCCAGTGTTTGAAGGTATCTGGGCCTTGAAGGATAGGAATACCCTTGTATGTCTGCATCGTATGTTGTGTCGTACGTTGTCTCTCAGGTTGTATAGGCGCCCAAGCCTGGATAGTTGTCCTTGACGAGTACGGAACCAGAGGGTTGCTAAATGTCCACGGGGCAACGGCTGTGAGAGCGGATTTCCCTGGTGCTATGTTACCATTCACGCTACTGTCGCAAGGCTACCATTCTTGCCACCAAAAGGGTTTAGCAGTACCCAGGGTTTCGCACTGCTACCATTAATGTCAGGGACACGAGACGTAGGTGTTGTTTGTCGCGGGTCTTACCGACGTACGTTGCGCATGGGGGCAGAGCGTGAGATCCACGGATGGTGATTACGTAGATAAACTTCTTGACCCCCACGAGCCCAATCGCCATAACGGTGTCGATGTCCGCAGATCCGGGGTAAGGCAATGGTAAACACGAAATAAACTTATACCAGTTATTGGTGGTCCAACACTGCTTGTTTATTTCCTCCTTTGGTGGTACGACGTTGGTCCCGGCTGATTCAGTACTGTCCTTCGCCTGTCTCTTCACTTGTATCAGCATGGGTCGACACATAAAGATTGTCTCTGATAATGGAGTTGCTCACCCAGGGAGAACTAGAAACACTGTTGGGAAGAATCCACGTTGTCCTCTCTAATTCCGTGGGAAGTCTTTGGCGCCTGAAGCCAAGTTCCAGTCGGCTAAAACATATGCCTAAACTGGGCAGCAATATTGTTTTTCTCAAGAGAGAAACTGACAGGCGTTTTTACTCAACAAGGAGCTGAGAGAGAAGAGATACAAAGAAACGTGAGCGAGAACAGGAGTTAGAAGGTACGTAACAGTGAGGGGCCTAACGTCGTTATACGGGGGCAACAATTAAAACACCCTACTTAAAGCAGTAAATCGTCCCTGAGAGTATAACAATCTGGATATCATTGTTACTGGTTAACAGTGGTGAACATGTAAGAGACTTAAGACAAAATGTTGTTACAATATGTTATCAACAAACTGCAAGAGTAATACATGCTTCGGCCGAAGACTATTGTTGTTAAGAGGTATTGTTTACACAAGCATTGTCTTTACTTAACAGCTCAAATGTAACGCCGGCGTCGCCGATCAAAAGCACAGCGATGAGCATTAGAGATGCTGTCCCCACGGAACGTAAAAGGGAGCTAATTAAGTGGGAGAGGGGCGAACCTTTGGGTCCCAACAGGGTCGTTTACAAAGTGTAGCTAAACGCCCCCACAGTATTTCGCGAAATGCTATCAGAAATTTTTTTTAACAGCTAATCTTTTTAGACACTGTTTTCTAGCATATTTTGAACATTTCCAAGGACTTTCGACCTGATCGATGTTTTTTCCGAAATATAGGATTTGCGGAACTTTGCCATAGGACAGTTTTTAATGTAACATTAACGTAAGCTGCAGCCCTCTGTTTGACAAAAAAAAGTGGTTTTATAAAACAATTTTGATTTTCACACGTGATATTGATTATTTCTAGATAATTTTCTAGATAATTTTCCCAAGTAAATTTTTTTTTATTTTTTTTTGTTCTGATAACTGATTTTGGTAAAGTGCTGAATTAACGAATCTAGTGATTCTTTAAGTTTGAAGTTAGATTTCTGGGAATAGCCACTAATTGACTTTCTGTTCATTTTATCCTGTGTAAGTGGCTGTGCAAGATTTGCACAGTGAATCTAAAAAAACGTATGTATGTTATTGTTGATGGCATGACTAAATTTATTTTGCTAAGTTTTTTTTTACTTCCTTGTTTCAAGTTGGGACAATTTTTGGCTTACAAGTTACATGTAAGCAGAATGCTACATAATAATATTTCAGTTACCCCCAAAATGCATGGGGTGCTCAAGTGTTGCAAATTGGCGAGAAAGCGACAATTAGTTCATTAAGCCAGGACATGCTGGCATAGTGAGTAAAACGCTGGTTTGGATAAACACAAACACACTCCCATGTGATGACATCACCACACCAATATCAAAATCACGGTCAACGTCATGGTCACTGTGGTGTTTGTACAGTTTCCTTACACATGTTGTGTTACACACGAGATGGCTAGTCTGATAAGGTGGACAATGAAAGTGTAAAACCTTACCCATACCCATCACGAAGACTGGAACTGTTTATTGATGCTATTTCGCCTGATAATCCCTGAAATGCTACGCAAACAAGTCCTTAGTGAGTTACACTTAGGACACAGGTGATAGTTCGACTAAAAGTATTTGCATATTCCCTAGTTTGGTGGCCAGGAGATTGACAAGGCTCTAGAGAGTTTAGTAAAATCGTGTAGTTCTTACGATATTGTAACGTTTCTGGTAAGAAACATGCCAGGGAGAACCCTTTAAATGTCTTTGAATGCTTGTTTATTGATTGCCAGGGGCCCTTACAAATCCGCATGTTTTTTGTGGCTATTGACGCCTACTTCAAATATACATTTGTCAAAATAATGCACAAAATTACAAACATTATTGTAATTAATTATTTACGTGAGTTAATCGGATTATTTTGGAATCTCGCAGGTGGTCACTGACAATGGGCCACAGTTTTGTAGTTCAGAATTCGAGGGATTCTTGAAGGAAAAATGGTGTAAGGCATGTAAAGATTTCCCACACAGGTTGTGTTAGAATGGTACAGATGAATCTTTGGTTAAGTACTTGAGTGCCTTGAAATCTAATCTTAAACAAGGTTTAACTGTAGAAATGGCGGTGCATTACTATTGTGTGACAGCTATAAATATTCCGTACACAACAACGAAAATGACGCCAGCGCATTTGTTAATGAAGCGCAGTATTCGCACGCGACTTTCTATTATAATCCCATCAACATACAATAAGGTTCAGAAATCTCAACAACACATGTTAAAATCAACTCGTCATAAATCAGAACTAACCTTCAATATCATTGACGAAGTACTCTGCAGGGACACGAGGCCTGAAACTCAAACCAGATAGCAGCCAGGAACATAAAATTGAACGATTCTGAAACTAGTTTTCACGTTGATGTTGGCAATAGTAAAATCATCCGAAAACACCTCGATCATATGAAAGTACACGTTGGTTTGCCAGTGATGCGACTTCTGATAACGTCACTTCTTCTGTTGTTGAACTTGATAAGCATAAATTGTTAGTTCAGGTTGGAAAGGCTAACATTACACAACAAGCTAGTGTAACGAAAGGGAAAACACCTGTTAAAATAACGAGAATGCCAGAACAGACCAAATTAGGGATTTATCCATCTCAGCAAGACAAACAAACGCAAAAGTTGACTCCACAATTGGAAATAATTTCGAGAAATTTATTTAGCGACTGTTTTTCCACCTCTTCTATCTCCAGACGTGTGCGTGCCTCGAAATGTGTCACAGAGAAAAAACGCACCACTGATCAACACGTCTTTGCCTGTTGAAAGCAAGAGCGTTGGTGCGATGGACTTGGCTTCCCAAAAGCCAGCGGCAGACACTGTGCAGCGTACATCCCAGCGTGAGTTCAAAACTTCTGCTAGGTTAAATGTATGATGGGGTGAAGGGACTGCTCTGAGGGTGCAGCCACTTTTTTCCTTTTTATATTTTTGTGCAAGTTTGTGTCTGTTTACTTGTGCATGTGTTAGAAAATTAGGAATGTAAAAAATTACTTGGTAATTCTCTAAACAAATAGCAAAGTCATAGATAACTTAAACATTTTGAAAAGTGAAGTTTTATGAAACCAGTTGGTTCTGGTGGAGTGCTGGGTTTTAGAAAAAAAGCAGTTATCTATCGGTGTTATGAATTTTTCTAACGAGTGTTGCTGTTTAACATTAAGCAAATTTATATGTTTATTATGAAAAGTGTCGGTGGTTGTGTATTAGTTGTGGGGGATTGGTATGTGAATTTTTAAAGTGTTTTGCTCACTTATTGACCCACTTGTTGAATCCTAATGCGAGTTACCCTCACAGTTGAGTGTCGGTGGCTGGATTGTCCAGGTTCTGTGGTGTGCATACCCCAGGTATGCATGCCCCTGGTAGTTTCGTGGTTGGCCACCAGGTCTCTACGATAATTACGTAGTTTGTATGTAAAGCTACTAGGTTGCGCTAGTGGCTACCAATAAACCTTTGCTTATATAAGGGCATGCATCCATGCACGGGTGCTACCCCTCAAACCACCTATCCTTGTCTTCCTCATTCACATGTACGTAGTAAACAGGGAAGATTATATGCAACAGTTACGCAAGGATAAACAGTTAATTAGCTCAGTATTTAATGAGGAGTACTGAGAAAAATATTTAAATTAGATTTAAATGTTAAAAGTCTTTATCCCCGCCAACTCCTGTTTCGGTTGCGGTAAGCACATTTTCTAATTTTGGCAATTAGATTAGTAGTACGTTAAAGATGGATTTAATATTTTCTAATTTTTGGCATGTTTGTTGCATTGTGCAGCTTGGAGTGGTTCTGGTAATTGCTAGTTAAGGCCGGAATTTATTGTAGTGATTATTTTTAATCGCTAATTGTGTTACGCTTGTGTTTATGAGCATTTAACGATTAATGTTACTGCGATCATATCCTTTGTGATGCGAAGGCATTGGTACACCCCATTACTAGAAAGGGGAACACCTGTGACTAAAAATGTGACCAAATTAATTGTTCGAAGCTCGTAGTTGTCACTCGCAAGATTATTGTTTTTGACAGACTGGTCAACACTTGTGTTCTTATTAACTTTGCTGCTTATCATTAGGAAGCATGCTTTGGGCATATTGTAGGAGGAGCGAATAGATCTTACTTCAAACTTGTATTTATATTTCATTTTATTGACGATACCATATTTGTGACCAGTCCTCCTTTAACATCTGGGTACAATACTCACTGGGTTAAGTTAGCCTCTTTGCCTTTTGGTGTGACGTACTGCAGCCCTTTGCTGGCCTTTTTTTTAGGTTTTTCTAAATATAGGCCTATGCTACACATCAAATTTATGTTAAGAAGTTTTCGTTTGCTCCACCATTTACTTTCTGTTTAGCTATTTGTAGCCTCTTTTCATAGCCCACACTAAAGATGTGGGTCATCGTTGCCGAGTAAAAATAAAACAGCACGTATAGCAACCACTGTCTGGGCTGCTGCTGGCAATAATTCTCACATTGTTTACAGGAACTGCTGTGCAACATGTAGTCCGTACATTAAAATGTTAATAATGGGACATTTAACGGCAAGCCAAACAATTATCAGTACGATAGTTTTAACAATGAGCAGAAAATTCAAAAGGTTCGCAATACTGCCCCTGGTATAATTAGGACTTGATACCGCCACCAACGAAAATGTTGAGTCACACTCCTCTCTCACAAACTGCAATGGCGATCTCCATTATATAATCTAAAAGAAATGACCATCACAATTGTAGGTTAAAAATGTGTTAGCTTTTAGGCCTAGTTTTAGGTTTAAGGCCTAATTTTTAACATTTAGGCCAAATATTTACCTCCGATTTAATTTCGTAAGTAACAGGTAACAACTATTTGGTTCGAGAGTACTTTTCTTTTCAACTTTCGTGGAATTGATCTGGACTAGGGGACACCCGTGGTAGCTGGTTGTCGGTCACACCAGGAAGGATTCTCGTAAATACTTTTTTCCTTGCGCGTGGTTGGCCCATGGAACTCCTTACCAGAGCAGGTTGTTTCTTCAACTTCCCTGCAGGTTTTTAAACACAGACTGAAACCTGTAGACTTGCGTAAGTTCCTTAAGATTCCCTAGGGCTTAGGGCGTGGAACGGGAAGTCATTCTAAACTATTGGATTTTTTACCCTTTCTTATATTAGGGACTGGTGTTAGCGGACTTCACCGTCCCTTCCAGTTCCTGTGTTGGGTTATTGGTCCCTACACAAACGTTACTATTATCTACTATAATCGAGTAGGCCTATTTTTTCATGCAATACAGTTTCGGTTTCGAGATTTCATGTTACCGTGGCAACGAGCAATCTTTAAACTATGAGTGGCAGGCAAATTATTGTTTCATGCGTTGGTGTAAACTCGTAGCTAAGTCTACTCTAAACGTTCGTTTCATATATACTGCATTGCCTTGATATGACCTTGGACGAATGATTGGGTTAGGGGACGACCTGTTGCCACTTCACGGTAACCACACATGCATGCCTGACCCATTGCGGCACGCATGGCCAATGAATGAACCATTCGGAAAAACAAGTCAGCACGTACCTCAACAGTATAGTGACAAACAAACACTGTGCACTCAGAAAATGCACCATCCTTAGTAGATATTCCTACAAACCATATAAAAAACGTGAGTTTCAACAGATTTCCCGACAGATTTTCCCACGAACTGCAAACGATGGGCTTTGCTTGTTACAGGAAAGATTTTAACGAATCAAACGTCACGAGGGCCCCTACATCGTTTCTCCTCAACTCAAAAGCCAAAGCAGCCCAACTAAGTTATAACTTGACCCCATTTCTGCTACAGCAATAATGAGGATAGTTCGAGCTGCGTTTTTACTTCTTATACATTTTACGTTCTAAGGAACTTGCAACCCAAAAGGAATAGTTAATATAAAATCGAATAAATATGTCACAAATATATTCTAGGACAAACATACTTTGATTTGTTGGTTGTATATTTTAGTAATCCGGTAAATCTTCAATTTGATACAACAGCACTAAAAATGTATTTATTTATGAGCATATCATGCAGAAATAAAGTTATACAACTTTTTCTGAAAATTGTTTTATTTGATGAAGCTTCGAAAGTTATGGTAATAAAAACTTTTGACTTTTATAGTACAGTACTAAGTGCGACTTTAAAGAAATGCGGTCTGCTGTCTAAAAGTACCATGACACCGATCCACCCTGATGGATACGAGGAGCTTCCCCGTCTCACCTCCCCCCACCAGCCCCTAACCACTTTTCTGAACTTCCTTTCCATCTCAGTCCTGTCTGATAAAGGGGAGAAAAGAAGTAACAGGAATGGAAAGATGAAAAAAATAAGGTTGGGTGATAGAAAATAGGTGTAATGAGCAGTGGTTCCTTCCACATCCACCGTCACACTTTCCTTTCATGTCTCGCGTTTGATTGGTCACGAGCTTTGGGGGTGGAGCTTAATGCGCATCTGACTTTAAACTTTTCCCGTCCAAACAACAAACGTATTTTTTGTGTGTTTGGTTTATGTTAAGTTTTTTGCCTTTTTCCGTGGACTTGTCATCGTATCTCAGTCAGTCCCTTCTCCTCCCCCTCCCAACCCCTATGCTTTCTTCCCTTCTCCCTTCCCAACTTCCGTTTAGTGGGAATGGTCCAGGTCCTGGGTTCCTGGCAGCTCTGGGGCCTAAGTGCTACGATGTTTTAGAGTCCCCAAGCACAATCCGGGCCTGGGGGTGGTGGGGGTTAAATTATGCGAACATATCGATCGTTGATTATTACTGGAGTGGAGGAATGAAAATATTACTATAGCTCAAGGTCCAAGAATAACGTGACCTCCTCCAAAAAAAGTGCCCTTTTTGTACGTCTATTGAGACTGTGTGCAGATGATTTCTTGTAGCCAAATTAAGTAAATAGCACTTCACAACGAGAAGTTACGACTAGTTGTAAGGAAAACGTGGCTCATTTTTAACAAAGGGCAAAATTGAGTTAAAAATTTTCTCTGAAATACTGATGTTCCTTACACGAATCTTTTGTCGAACTTCATACAATAATTGTGGCTTTTCTAGAAAGTTTTTTGAAAAATCTACATAATTTAGTAGTGATACAGAGCTCAGCAGTATAGTGACAAGCATTCTGGGTAAGCATTCACATCTCGGATAGATGCTGAGGCGTTTTCAGAAATTTTGACTGCTGAAAGTGTCATTTTTGAGTTCCAAAAATGACCTTTCGTCCCTCCTTCCCCCACCCATGGCGATAAATAATTACCGGTCCCTAAGTATAGTTTAGCCATCTAAAGACAGCTATGAAATGATCAGGGATGGGACAATATTTTAAAATCAACCAGGAATTACAATGAAAAAAAAATTCATTAATAACATAAATTTCACTTGTCACACCAATTTCACAAATCTAAAAGGCCACCTTACGAATCTATGGTAGTGACCATGTGCTATTGGCACCATAGCACGAATCTAAGAAAATAAAAGCCCGGAAAAAATATGATGGAAAATAAGGCCAATGGAAATAAAGCCCCGGAAAAAAAAGCTGATGTAAAAAAAGCCTATGAAAAATAAAGTTTCCGTAAGAAAGGCCAATAGTAAACAAACGCAAAAAAATGGTGAAAATTAAAAAAAAATACTACCTTTAAATATGTGTGTGAGTAACATTGGACAATGGGCTGAAAATACTATCAGCACGTCTGGCATGCTAATAAAGACAAATCGCAGTAGTTTTGACGAAGACCAGAAGTTACATAAAAGCAAGCTTCGGTTATTACGTACGATCTAATCGTTTTGCCAGAATTTATTTCCTCTTTTTTTAGACAATTTTTCTTTTTTGTTGGGGGGGGGGGGGGGGCGCCCCGAGAGACAACTCCCTCCCATAAATAGTACCAAAGTTTACGCAGGGAAATATCAAATAACTCAAAAAAAGTTAAAAGGAATTTTGAGTAAACTTAGTGTTTTCCCGAATTTTCTTTTAATTGTCATAGTCGACAAATTCATTATTCCACCCCCTCCTTTCTCAGTTAAGGAATTTGTAGAAAATTTGTGATTCCCGACACCCCCCCCCCCCCCACTCACCATCCCCGTACTATTTCAATTTTTGTGGAAACTTTGTGAATTCACGAATTTTGTCTTACTGACGACGATTTCTCCCCAACGCTTGTTTCAAGCTTTTTTCCGTGGCTTTTTTCCATCAGTTGTTTTTTCCCAAGGTTTTTTCTGTAGATTTTTTCCAGTTTCTTTTTCCGTGAACCCTTAGCACGATGGTCAGTCCGGGGCCTGGAATGGTCCATGCATTTTGGATGGCACACTTGCAAGTGAAGGGAGGCAGAGGAACGGTCAATAAGGGGGAAAGATGTTGACATCGAAACATCTTTTTTTTCTTTATTGTGGTTATAATAATAATCTATGTAATTATGCCTTGCGTAGTCTACTAAATTAAAATTTATATTGGCATTTAACTAAAAGCGGATTTTTTTCGGGGAGGAGGAGGAGCGGGATATGGTGGGGGAGGGGCCAAAAACATGAGGCAAATTGTTTTTTGATCGAGTATTTGAATATTTTTTTGTGAATATTCTAACATGATTTTTCCCTTTTCGTCCAACCTCTAGCTGGGATACATATTACCAGTTGAAGACCGTCTGTCACAGATTCAAAGAAAATAAATTACCGTCAATTCCGTGAATTCATTCACACATTGGGTACTACATTTTTTTGCCATGTTCTATAAGCCTCTAACATTTTTATTAGGAAGAGTCGCTCGCTATGCATGCAACATTTATTATTCTGTGATACTGAATAATGCAACATAACTTTGTGACAAATAGAAAATCATCACATGATACTTTGTTCGTCAACAGCATGCGTAACAAGGTCGAGTGGAACGATAGTATGTATGATTTCGGTTTTAGACTCGGCAGGAATTCACATTATAAGAGCTTCAGCCAGACTTGAATATTCGTCGAGACTAAAATCGAGAGAGGTCGGCAATGTTTTCTGACTAGGAGTAATTGCAGGGGACGGTGATAAACCCAATGATTCGTAGTCATCCTCATCACTTTCTTCCTCTTTAATCAGGGTTGTTTGCATGGCTAGAGTGTTTTTAATCGACGTAGTTTGCGTGGTTGCAGCGAGGACCGGTCTCGGTTTCAGGGTGCTTACTACCGGTTTAAAAAATTCTCGTAGCGATTCGTCTTGTTCCCTCTCACCCAAACGATGATTTAAAAAACTTTTTTAGTTAAACGTCTTTTGAGTTTTGCGATTTCGCGTTTTGTCTCAATTCTTTTGTTTAATAGGTAAAAACGAAAGTTTATATCTCCCCTCGTTTAACGTTTTTGTTTTCAATAAAAACCCATAAGGTTTTCCAACAATTTTGACACAATGTTTTAAAGTCCAAATATTCCATGTTAGGAACAACATGATTATCATTGACATGTTTTAAATTAAACTCATCGACGGGGAAAAGGATTAATAAATTTGCATTGTTTCTGACCATTTGCTTTGGAATTCTTGTGTAGGACTGACTGCAATAAAAAACATCGGCGTTTGAATGACAGCCTTGGGCAAAGAAACGTTCGATGTTTTTTTGTTTGTCTAAAAGGTAATCGTCAAAAACAATCAGGTTTCAAAAGTTTGGGTCCAGGTCTTCGGGCAGAATTAAATCTATTTGTGAATCGTGAAAAAAATGCGACATCCCGTCCTATTTTTTCGTCAATTTCAGTAAAAATAGACTGCAAAGGTTTGTATTTAGTCTTGCGTAAAGTTTTACTGTAAATAAATAACCAGTCATAGTCGAGCCATCTTTCATTACATATGAAATTAAACAGTAAATTAGTTTTTCCGCAATTTGCAGGCCCTATAATTAAAGATCTGATATTCGAAGGTAGAAATGGATGATTTTTAGGTTCTTTTTTAGGCACGGAAAAGTCATAGTTTTTAATTTCCATAGCTTTTTATTTACAAATTTTAAAAAATATTTACACATTTACCAAACCTATAAAGTCTTCATCGGAAAATTTGTCTTTGGGAATGTCGGAATGAGCCACTCCAAAAATAATCTACTTAACACCATAATTTCGCGTTGCTGGGAAAATCATTGGTGACGTACACTGCTGTAATTTTTCCAGTGACTTCTGTCAAGTTTAAAGCAATGGTAAGTTAAACCAGGATTTGTTGATAACATTTTTATTAAGTTTCCCTTTAGTTTTTGGAATATTCTTGTACACCCAAGTTCTAAGGCAGAACGGTTTGTTACCATCATCAGCATTTACTTTTTCACAAGAAGTATAGCACGGGTAAGCCGTATGCATAGAATTTGGATAATTAAACATAGTCATGGTTACGGGTTTATCCTCGTCAGACTGGACCTCTAGTTTTTTACAGGTGTATCGCGTTAGACTTTTCAGCACTTTTTGACTTTCAGGGTCGCTGGATGAAATCTAACTTTTATATTTTGATTTTTTGTCCGAAATGGGGTTCCCCGAACCCTTTAAATCTTTAAACTGTATGGAAGGAGACAAGGAAAAATTTACACGGTTGTTAATTTTGATTACTTTCTCGTTTTTAATTTTCAGCAAGTTTTTTTTGTAAGAGATTCGAAAGATGCTTTTGCCAGGATAGTTGAGACATTTTTTGTGTGCTTATTATTTATTTTGAGGTTGTTCTTTTTATTATATATATTGAAAAAAAAGCCTTATCGAAGGGGAAGCACAGTTTTGAAATTTCGAGTATTAAAAAAAAGATGTTCCTCCATAAATTTGGACAAGCATTGAAAAGGACGAGGGGGGTGAAGTAACAGGAGTCGGTCCGAAAGGACATCGGGGACTAGGGTTTGTTTTAACCCCCGAAAGCAACTATGATATGCAAAGCAAACGTTTAACTAAATAGGAGCCGCAATCCAATCTGAAGACACTGTCAGTTATTCTCAGATTGGTCCACTGACGACGGATGTTCAAAAACTTAAAACAGAATTGCCTCCAGCCAGTACTCTTCTCGCCGACGAGTTGGCTTCCACCATTTCTAGCATAGAAAAAAATACTTTGTATGTAGACCAATTAGAAATCTAAGTGAACCAACCAAGTTATGCAGCTAATAAAGTATTCATCTGCAAGAATTACTTAATACAAGACGAGCAGAGGGCATACATCGACGCCGTAAACAAACCAATTAGAAATCTAAATCAACCAACTTTACTGAGTGATGTAGCTACGAAACAAATTGTGCATGAAAATTGTTTCACGATAATCAGTTTCTGCATGAAAAGCCCATTGGTTAAAGCAGCCGACTAGTTCGTAAATTCAGGACCGTTTTCAAGCTTCATAAGTACAAGTTCTGGTTTAATTCGTAAAGCAATTTTATACTGCAGCGATCCGAGCATAGAACTGGTTGCTACATGTACAGCAGGAACAAAAACCTTTTTTATTACTAAAATAAAGGGCGAACATTCAACAACCACCATTTTCGACACTCCTAACGTAATAGAAAAAAAAATCGGCAATTACAGTACACACACTCGAAGATTTTCAAACAGAAGACATTATTTTCAGTTAAATTTGCACGTAACTTTTTAACTCATTTCATCCTGTCTAAAACAGCTTCGTAATTATGAGTCTTAGAGAAGTTACTTAGGAAAAGTAAACAAAAGTGTCCACACCAAATCTGGTCAAAGTTTTGTACGCGTTCATAATTGTATATAATTTCCGGTCCCAAGTAGTTAACCACAGACTGGGGAGGACCCATATTGCCAAAACTATTGAAATAACAGGATTCACCCGCAACGGTTGTATTGACGAGAGTTTAGTGGTAGTTGATGGAAAAGATGTTATAGCTTAGCTAGTAAAAATGACGCTGGTTATTTGGTTCCATTGGGTTTACTGCTATGGAGGTTTCAATTTTACGCTCGCCCGACTTACACGCGAAATAACCCTTGCGGTTTTACACAGGCTGTTTGCGGGACTTTAAAGATAGGGAAAAAGCAGGAAAGTATTGGTGGTAAATAATAGATGGACTTACGTAATGTTGGAGAATAATTTTGGTATAAGGATCGAAATATTGGGTAGACAAAAAGCCGAATAAATTATATAGATTTCACTCCTAGGTGTTACAGTTAGGAGAAATTGGAATGGAATGAATTAATACAAGTGGTAACCATGCATGGCAAACAAAGCATGACATAATGACTACAATGCACGTCATGGCATGCATGTGCACATTGGCCTATAATAATACAGTCTGGACTAGACTCGAACTTCTTGGGAACTCCTCTGTAAGGACATCCGCCACGGGCCCCAAGCTGGGGCCGATGACCTTAGTCTTCAATCAATGTGGCGTCCGCCAGGTCTACCCAAACGTCCGGCACATCAGCACAGGGTG
Source organism: Lithobius niger (assembly GCA_023313725.1). Taxonomy (NCBI): domain Eukaryota; kingdom Metazoa; phylum Arthropoda; class Chilopoda; order Lithobiomorpha; family Lithobiidae; genus Lithobius; species Lithobius niger. The sequence continues at coordinate 46,921 of JAHWFP010182911.1, forward strand.
GTGGCAGATCAAACGCCAGCAACGACTGCCGATACTGAAATGCCCCTGGTGTCGAAGTTTTCGGTCGCCTTCCGTGGTGACCGTTTTAAATTGGGGAAGATGAAATAAAAGAAATAGAACCAATATTAATAAAAAATTCTCACTTTAGAGTATATGGCCAAAACCGGTAGGGATGTCGTCAAAAAGGCACTGATATGCAATAGCAACTTGGGAGAAAAAGGCTTACAAACCAGACACCGATTACGGTGTGAATACCCAGCCTCTAATATGTACAAAATTGGCAACCAACAGAAGTTTCGACATACCGGCCGATCAGCGAAATCAAAACATTCCTACTTAGGACGAAGAGAGCATACAAATGGGCGTCTTTATGGGATATAACTCTTAGTTGTAAAGAAATCTCGCGAGTTGGGTTTTTTTTGGACTGGAATTTTTACATTAAAAAATTTATTCCTTGGCAAACGCCAACCGCGCGTTGCGAATAAGTCGCCCATCATTCAGAAAGAATATAACAGTAAAAGACCACCAATGAAAGGGGAGAATGCATGCTAACAAACGAAAAAAAAGCGGCAAACCCATTATTTACAATATGTACAGAAGCATAAGTGCTGTGCTGAAAGGAGCAACACCACAACAGATTTCCGCCGCGTTGAAACAAGGCAGGGTGAAGAGCCCCAAAACAAGGGATCAGATACAGAAAGTAACGCGTCACGACCGTGAAAAGCTGAAATAACACTATTGATCACAACACGTCTTGCATATACGTAAGAATCAGGAAATCAAAAATTTATGAATTATTCAAATCGTAATTTTAAAAAAAGGGTTAAAGGGTTTAACGAGCGTTAACCACTCCTGGTCATCTGCCCGAAGCCCTAAGGCCCTATGTCGTAATTTTATTTTTGAGTCAAACAAACCCCAATGGTCAACAAACAAACAAGTAACAATGGTGGAGCAAGGTGGATTTTCCCGCCAAGGGAAAAGTGCTCTCAGGACCACAATAATACCAACCAACTTAAACTATGCAAGATTGGTAGGGTAAAGTGCCCAAATTCCAGCCAGTGCCCAAATAGCAGCCAGTTTGTTTCTGACTTAATTGTGGCTATACTAATTACCAGTGGGCCTTTTGGTTTGTGCAGAGTGTAAGCTAGAAACCTACAGTAGCTTTATTAATATATTATCTTTGGCAGAAAGCTTCCAAAATTTGTCCACAGATGTCACTATCTCCTACGGTGCCAATGCTGTGATTTTCGTAATTCAGAAGAAGGATTGTCTGTCTGAGTTGCGTGCATCACGAACAAAATTTTTTATTTTATGCTGGTTAATATTAATAGTAATGGAGAAAAATTGTTTGAACGTGATTAATGTGCTTTTGAGAAGCCACATCTATGTTTGTATTTCTTGATATTGAGAAATATGTTCGTAATTTCCCTGTTTTCTTGCGATGCATGCAATGGTCTTTGTATCAGCCACTATAGCCCAAATAGCAGCCACCCTTTGACCAAATTGCAGCCACCCATTGACCAAATTGCAGCATAGTGTCCAATTAGCAGCCTAGGGCCTACAACCAATTATCAGGATAGGATTTTGATTAGTTTAGGCATGAATTGTTTGGTTGAAGGCTAACTGAATTAGTCTATATTGTTTACAATTCAATTAAGACAATAGTGGTATTTCACAAAAGGAAGAAAAACCAATCAATTGTACGGAATGAGGTACATTTTTTCCTTTTAACCCGATGTGGCCAGTAACCAATGGAACAATAAATAAGGCTCCAGGTACAAGCAAGCTTTGTGAGGGGGCCCCCAGGATCCCGAGCAAAGTGAGCATCAACAGCCCAGTGGCTAGTGTCCTAGTCTCTAAACCAAGTGAATGCTGGCTCGAATCCCCTACAATTCAGGGTTAGGGCTGGGTAAGAAAATATTTAATGGCAAGTCAGTGACTGCGTTTCAATTAGTAGACAAAGGCTAAATAGATTGTTTAAATTCAATTATGGCATTATGGCATTCAACCACCAGACCTCCCACGTTCAACATTTTTTCTGCATGATTGCAATCATTTTCAAATGCTCACACCAGAGGTCGACGTATTGTGTCCTTGAAAAAAATACAAAATAGATAAAAAGAAGGAGGAGGAGATAATATTCAAAGTCAACAAAAATGGGACAATTTTTCTGCCATATGCCTACAAGAAAAAGAAAATAATGTTCTAGCACTGGAATCAACAGCATAAATTGCTGCATAAATTACTGCTCGTAGTGTAGCATCACCTCATCAATTTGCTGATGTTCAATCTGTCAAGATGCCTCAAGATAACGTTAAGAATGTGACGTCATCAGCCTTTGGTCTCAACAATATTTCCATACTTAGCAATCAAACTTTAGTTAGGCCTAAGTAGAAAAGCATTGTGCAATTTTTAGGCAACTTCATCGAATGCAGTACATCATTATTGAAACCTCCATGCTACCGACTTGAGCCAAGTTTTCATCAGTGAACTTCAGTCCGTCTGAGCCAGCCAGCCAGCTCAGCACAGCACAATTCCCCATTCCTCTAGTCCATTCCTGCCATTTGGCCTACATTAACCCTAATTAGTCCCTAATGTCAACGAGGCATACTTTAGCAATAATATACCAATAAGCCTGTTTATGCCCCAAAATAACTTAACCTGTTTCTATTACAAGTCCTCCTAATTGCCAAGTCACCAATTTCGAGGAAGTCAGGCTAGCATTAAACATCTTCAATAACTGAACTGCCAAGACAATTTTAGATTCATTATCAGATGTTAATGTCTTGTGTTCGAATCTCATCATATGATCTAAAGCTACCCTTTGAATTCCCTCCCTCCGAATGTATTGGTTAACATCGCTTCTTAATTTCAATTCGCATCTCCAAATCCTACCCTAAACCACTACAAAGTAAAGATGATGACATAAATTCAAAATTAGGGCTGAGAGCTGCAAACAAAGGTTATTTAACATGCTTCTTCTACAGCTCTCAACAATGCGATAGGCAAGTTCCAGAACCTAAACTACTGACTAAGAAACTCCTGGAGAAATCTACCTATAGTGTAATATGAGACAGTAATGTAGATATAATTCCTACACCCTAGAACTAAAGGAATATTTCATAAAAAAAGAAGGATCGGGAAGATCATTATTTAGTTCTGACTGCAGATGATGTAGTTGAAACAGTTAAAAGAGGAGAAAACCCGTCAAAAAAAGATAAACAAAAGCAAAGTGAAAAAAAATGAAAAAATGATAAAGGGATCTAGACACAAAAATCTGTAGAACACACAAACCTAAAAGCTGTTAAAAGCAGAATTCAAAGTAATGTTGACAGAAAGCCAAGCCAAAGCCAAGGCAAGGCCAATGCCAAGCCTATTTTTAATTTTGCTACGATTTACTTTTTCAATTGTCAATTGGGTTTAGCCTACTGTTTATGTCAAAGAAAAAACTATAGTCAATAATTCTTTCGTGAAGTTGTAGCCTAGAACAACTTTCTTTAAAAAAAATAAAACTCTTATGCCTATTAGAAAGTTTTTTGAAATACTGGCTGGCAGTGGCTGCTATTTGGTCAATACTGGCTGCTATTTGGGCAAGACTGGCTGCTAATTGGTACATCCCCGGCTGCTAAAAGGTACTAGGCGGCTGCTATTTGGTCACTCTAGCACAAATTGATGAATTTATTATAAATTGATATAAAACAGTGGGTTTAAAATACTATTTTTGGCTGGGGAGTAATTCAGAAAACAACGGACCGAAAACAATTGTTTAATGGTAAGGGGGGGGGATTGAGGCTTAATGGCGCGTCGACAACTTGGTCATTAGCGCCAACCTCAGTCACAGTGCAGTGGTCCGGGTTGCCACTGCACCACACATTACAGAGATGTTATTCAAACCCCTAATCTAAATCTTGTCATACATCTGTACCTCCTGCAAAAATTGAAAAACACCGGACAGGAGGACAGACTTATCGCCCAATTGACGCGCAATGTCATGCGGAAGATGGAACCGACGACGAACACCATCAAGATGGCGACAATCAACAAGTAAGTGCCGGACCGTAAGTGGCCGCCGACACCAAGAACATTCAGGAGGGTCAACCCCCCGCAAAAGGAAACAGTGAGTAAGCCGGGTGTGACCAATCCGCAAACGGGCCAACACAACCTCCTCACGGCGACTACGGCGACACGCCGAGTGCCACTCCTCGACAGTGCCTTTAATGGTCCGTAACTTATTACCGTCTTGTCTGTCCCACAAGGTTTGCCAAAAAGCGTGTAACCTCAGACGCAGAGTTGGAAAGGCATCTGAGGGAACAAGGCTGAGATCCCTACCGAGAGGGCCAGAAAGGGACACAGATAAGAATCCCCGTGATTCCAACACCCACACCAACCGCTCACTGACCATCCGTTCCATAAGTTTACAGACACAGCTAGTCAGAGCGATTGGGCGATAACTGGAAGGAGAAGTAGGGTCTTTGCCCGGTTTTACAATCGGGATGACCACTGCTGTCTTCCATGCTGCTGGAATAGAGCCCTCTGCCCACACACGGTTGAACATCCCCAGCAAGAACTGCTGGGATGCAAGAGGCAGATGTTTCAACAGTTGATAGTGAATATCATCAGGCCCCGGGGCGGAGTCAATGGTAAGTCAATGGAGTTTAATGGTAAGTTAAGAAACTTAAAGAATAAGTAAAACTCTATTTCGTGTAAGTAAAAAATTAACATGGCTGTTATTTGGGCACTTTACCCTAACCGTCGTTTTGCAACAATGGTCTAAGTTGGCTATAAACGAATATCAAGGCCAAAACCTGACCAATTGTCTTCAGTTGGGATAGATTTTTAAGCAACTACTGCAAACCCGAAAGGTTATTACAAATTAAAAGGTAAGTTGCCAGAGTTATTATTGCGATTAAAGAAAACAACAAACTGTGATCTATAAGTAAACTGGTTGTCAAAATTAACTAAGTCGTGCACCAGTCGTAACAAAAATGACGTACATAAACGAGAAAGAAAAAAAAAGAAATATATTCACTCACAATACGTAGTAATAATAATGCATACGCAAGGGGATGTACTGTTGCAATAGCGTCATTTTTTATGTACTCCATAAAGAGATGCCCAATAGGGATTAAAGATCGGTTATATCACAAAGTTACATCGTTAGTTGCAGCAAAATCAATCAATCAGGCAGCGCAGAGTTTAAACCAAACAAGTAAAATTGTGTCCAACAACAACAAAATGTAAGATTTACAGTGGTAAAGGGCAACGAATGAATTTTAAAGCCTTCTTCGGCTAATACCGAGTGTCGTATCTTACACCCAAGCAGCTAATGGAAAAATAAAATCGTTGGTCAATAGTACAACTGAATCGCGGTAACAATGTCTTGCATAACCACTACTTTCGCGACTGTTAATGGGGAGGAAATAGGCGCCATGTCAACCAATAAAAGACCCTGGTGAGAACGAAGAGGGGCCACTGTGGCCAACCAACATGCAAGTTATGGTCAGAATCAATTTAAATGTCACACACAATAATCTGGAGGCGGACTAGGAATGACGTAAACTGAGCGCACAGAACCCTGGCGAAGTGCTGCACCACAACTTTGAGACGTAGCCCGTCCTAGTTGCATGATTATAATGTCTAAATTCGGTTAACAGGTTCCTCTAAAACTACCTATTCCGAAACTTTGGCAGGCTCAGTATTAGTATTCCCTAACAAGTTTATGTTGACCCATATTAAGCTTTGCATCATTTGGAGCCTAATTTTACATGCGTTTTAGATCCCTAGCAGTGCGGGGATGGGGAGTATGAAAAAGGGGGAAAAACAATTTATTATTAAACATAAAGCATGCACGAAGGAAGTACTCAGGCTTGGGTCCTAACCATTTTCCACGAGCAATACCAAAAAAATAATCAGTAGCACTACAAAGGAGGCACTTTCCTTCATATTTCATTTATAACCACTAAGCCAACCATAACTAGCACGTAACCAATATCGCTTTTAGTTGGCAAATTTACTATATTCATCCCATATCTGGTTAGGTAAGACAGTGGGGGAGATGGAAATAAAAGTCTAGGTTCATTGCGAGGTTTTAAGGCCAAAAAGAGAAGGACAAAAAAAATACAGCAATAAGCGCAATTAAGAAAACACTTCACTTCATGCCAAAATGATAGGCGCACTCACAAAAGTTGTGTCTTAATTTTTATTTGATAAGAAAGGGGGGGTTACAAGTTTTGAAGTTAGAATAATACAGTTTAGGCCTACTATGTCTTCAAGACCAAATCGTTATGACGGAACGGTAGCAAGTTTTAAACCAAAATGTTCGGACATCACGTAACGGAGCTCTAAAATAAGCCAAACTGGATGGGGGGGGGGGAATTGAGGATTAATGGCGCGTCGACAACTTGGTCATTAGCGCCAACCTCAGTCACAGTGCAGTGCAAACTGGATGGGAGGAGGGGCGTCATGTTACGGAATACACTTCAAGCTAGAATACTGCGGGAGGCATTTTGAATGAACGTCTCATAACGAACTTGATGAGGATGGGAGACTAAATCTCATCTCCTCACGTAACAGAAAGATTCGATACCACTATGAGGTTCAAATAAACATAACACAAAAGGTTTTGGATTATTGAGCTTGAGAAGCATCTCGTAACGGGACTATTATTAGCATAGAAATTGGCTTCTCGTTACGGTTAAGCTGCTACGATGGAAACAACGGAAACTAGGCATTAAACCTTCAATCTGACTACAGAGGAGATTTAAGCCTAAAATTAACCTTGCATCATGGAGCCAAATTACTATTGCAACAGGTTGAAAAGAACATAGTTAGTTAAATTTTAGACACCAAACGCCACTAAAACCCTTTTTTGAAAGGATTAGAACTTAAAATCTTGACGAATTTAGCTACTACGAGTTAAGCAGGTAATGCGGGGAAGTTCCATTTAGCCTTACGATAACATAGTTCAAGATATTGAAAAATAATTCAGATACCTTAACGAAGAGCTCCCATAGCGAAAATCATTGCTGAAAGAAGTTACCAGTGTGGCGTTCCTGCTTGAACTCGACATTTACCAGCACTGATACGACTAAGGTTAAAATTCGTTAAAATATTAGTAAAAACTACATTTCAAGTTAAAAACCAAAAGTGCCTCGGGCAGCAGCCAACAGCCGACAACACAACTCAACCGAGGTCAAGACAGGACAGACAGACACGAAGATTACGAAAGGTCAGGGTTATACGTGGGAAATCGAATTTACATATCAGCTGATGGGACTTGGGTTAACATCACCTGAGATGCTTCAAAAATAAACAAATCAAGATTAAGTTTTAATTAATTTAGTAAACCCCCAAAAAAAACAACTGAGCTTTAATAAAGTAAGTAATAATTTTATTTAAGGTTTTGTAATTTTTAGGAAACGGCATAATCGATGGCAAAAGGATACCGCAGGTAAGTGGCATAATGATCGCGAGCAAGTGAAGTTAATTCAAG
>JAHWFP010182912.1:0-19038 GCA_023313725.1 Lithobius niger
AAATACACTGGGGATCCTTTGGGGTATTTCATGGGGAGTTCCATGACTGGTTTGATTTGTGCTGCTAAGAATAACTTGTGTACAAAATTTCATGTTTTTAGCACGATCTGCAGTAATTTGTTTGTCAAACCTGAGTGAGGGATGGCGCTGGGGGGGGGGGAAATTCATGGGGGTTCAATGGCCGGTTCTATTTGTACTGCTAAGAACGACTTGGATACCAAATTTCAAGCTTTTAGCTCGATTGAACAAATTTGTTGAACAAGCAAATTATTCAGGGGTACAGGGGGACCCTGGGGGGCCTTGGGGAATATTTCATGGGGGTTCCATGGCTGGTTCGAATTGTGCTGCTAAGAATGACGTGTGTACCAAATTTCATGCTTTTAGCTTGATTTGCAAGAATTTATTGCCCAAGGCTCTGGGAGGGGCCGCAGGGGTTGTTTTTTTTTTTTGGGGGGGGGGGGGGAAGATGCTCGGGAGCTTAAGGGATATTTCATGGGGGGGATCCATGGCTGGTTGGTACTGTGAAGAAAGACTTGTATGCCAAATTTCATGCTTTTAGCTGGATTTGCAAGAATTTGTGTACACCTTTTAATGATTTCTCCCCAGTGCTCTACAATAATAAATGCTCTGCCGACGAGAATACTGCAGTCACATTAAAATCGCGTTCAAAAGGCCCTAGTCGTCATTAATACCTACATTAATAACTATAAAAATTGAAAATCGGTTCATTGGTTCGATCTTTAGGTAAGAGCAAAATTTCTAGCACATTTGGTTTTCCATCACAAGAATATTGTAGTCACATTAAAGTAGCATTCAAAAGGCCCTAGGTCATGACCATACCTACATTTGAGCTATAAAACTTGAAAACCGGCTCACTAGTTCGATCTCCAGGTGAGGGCAGAGTCCCAACAAGAACAACAACAAATGGCCATACTGTCGATTGTTGTCATTAAAATTTGCAGTGTGAAATAGTTATGACACTCCCCCGAATACCGAATTTCGTTGGTTTAGGTCAATTCTGGGCGAAATTATAGGTGTTCAAAATTTGGCGTTTAACATGGAAGTTCCACAAATGGGTTCGACCAACAACGTAACAAGGAAAGTTTGTAAAAGGAATAGTTTTGTTTTTGTCTGAAAGGATTTTTCGGGGTCTAGCTATAGAATGCAGTGACATAAGCAAATTTATCCTTGTTTTTAATGTATTACGTTACACTTATGAGTAATGTAACGAAACAATTTTATCGTTGTTGAATGAACGGCCAAATTCTCATCTTCTTTGTTTGCCGAACGGGTATTAACAGGGTATACACATTGACACAAGTGAAGTTATGCTGACTAACTAATATCAGTTTTTTAATACTTACACTGTTGTGCTGTTTGGGCGAACACACTTATTTTTAACGGATTTTAGGTGGATGGGGAAGTAAAGTATAGGAATGGCGCCTGCATTTGGGGGGGGGGGGGGCCCAGATAAAATTGAAGGTTTGGCTTGCTCGCCAAACTTATTAAGGCATATAAACTTAGCTAAACCCACTCTCGCCAGATAAAAATTCAAGTTGTACATTGATTAATTAACGCGACTACGCTAACAAGGATTTCTCAGTAAATGTTCGAACTTACGCTTAAAAGCACGAGTTTGAGAAGTAGTGTTTTCGTAATAATTTTACCTTATAACACTTCTCTTTAACTTGCCTGAACAAATGACGGATAATTGCAGGATATCACCACTCACGTTCATGTAGCAGAGAATATTCAGCACAGATTATTTCAATGGAAATAATACTTGTTCAGCTTCAGGTTTGATCCCGTCAGCTTCCTCTTCAGAACGTTGTGAGGGAGTGAAGTTGCATCCTCATGCGCAAAAGTAGTGACTCCAAGTCAAGCCAAACTGCAGAGTGTAGAGTCACCTCTATTTCACCAACGCCGAAGGTTGAGTCTACGTCTCAAAGGTGATATCAGAAGGGACTCTCCACTCATGGGCACACGGTGTTTTATATGCGTCGTAGCATTTAGACGAATTTACATACTAGTTTAAACGATAAAATATATTAAAACCAGTTCATAATATAATTAAAATAGGGTGCACACTTAACGATATAAAATATAAATGAAGAGACAGAGTGAGTAGTGAATGAAATACATAAAACGCAATAAAATACACTAAGGAACAACACAACCATCTTGGGTCTGTACGAGTTCTGCTCTTCCCTAGCCACAGTGATGCCATGTTTCATGACAATACTTTTGAGTAATGTTTATCTCTTATTGATACACATTTCCAATTTTGCAACGCGTTTTCCACTAGAAATCTTCCATCAGTCTGGAACTATTGATGGTGGATAGGTGTCACCTTGCCCAATGAAGCTTGCTTCTCAACCAATGGATATTCATGCCTGTTATTCCTAGACTTCAGATTACCAGGGAATTCTAATGCCAGCCATGCGGATATAGACGTCAGTCATATTCTGAATTATTTTTTATTTATTCAATGTAGTGCTTTCAAATACACATTTATTTTTCTCACTCGAATCCATTTGGCTCTCCGTCCTATTATACGTGTATTGTCGTACCGCATCATTTGTTCAAGATTTCGCAGATGTCCGTCATCGCACAATCAACGACGACTAACCCAGTTACCACACTTTTACAAAAATGGGCTGGTGTAAGAGATTTAGAGGCTATCGGATGCTGTCCAAGTATGTAGAAAATCGTCCGAGGTGGCTTCCTGCCGATAAAAACTTCTCTAAATCGCATACACAGGCACATTTTTCAAAAGTGTCGCAATAACAGATTTATTACCTCACGTAAATTGGTTCTGGCAGAATTTTTTGAGATTTGATGGCATTTTTCATTAGAAGTTGCAACATAACAATAGTGAGCTTGCACTTTTTCACGACGTTGGCGCCACAATCATTGTTGAAGCATCGTACGATGCTTTGGCTGTCTTCCTCACTTCCAATGTGTCCACTTCAAACTTAGTTGAAATTGATTGTTGCAATAGCGCTAAATCAGTTAGCACAACAATGTGCAAAATAAGTATACAATTTATACTTATTTTTCACATTGTCGTGCCAACTGATTTAACGCTATTACAACAATCAACTCCCAACAAGTTAAAAACAGACACTTTTGGTGAAATGCATACGAACAAGTAGGACAAGAATGCTCAACGAAAGTGGCAATAGTTTACTTATTCGGGACGTTATTGCAACTGTCCGGTTATGTGATTAGAAGAGACTTTTAAATAATGCAAATGACAAACGTTTGGTAATAAGAATTAATTGTTACTGAATTCCTAAGTGCCCCATCATCATTTATACCGTGAATACTCAACGACGAGAGTCTCTTCAGGCGCTGAGTTTAATAGTAAAATGTGTGTTTAATAGCCCGTGTTGGCTGAAGGGGCTATTCGCTGTTGAGTTTAGGTGGCATGAACGATGAGGGAGGCGCTTCGGAATCGAGCAACAATCCATCAATACAAGCAGCGAACCTTTCACCAAACAAGCATAACAGTGCTGCCAATAATGACATCTTTGTATAAACATTATTGCACGCACATTCGCATTGTCTAGCTTTCTTAGCCAAAGAGTGTCTGTACGATTTGTTCATTGTTGTAGGCTGACTCGAACCGTATTCGATTGCCAGACGCAGGATAACCAACGCTGTCTCTTGAGTTCTTGAAAAAATTGGCTGTGCCACTCGTGGTTGTTGGCAGAACTCACTCGACGTCGTTGGTTAGCGTATGCAGCACGACCCCTAACGTGCACGGACAAGAACAAAGTTTTAACGGGTTTGGATGCAACCACACTATTAGAGATAAATCACAACAGGCCCGTAACCAACCCATTTTTCTATTGCAACACAGAATTATTAAAGTGGGGGATTTAATAAACAGAATGAAGAACGCCAGATTTCAATGGAATAATTTTAAAGGAAGTTAGTAATAAGATAAGAAATGAGTATGGTACAATCATTATTACTTGCGTATCGATTACATCTACGACTTATAGATAGAAGAGACTGAATTTAGTGGAGTAAACGTTATCCTTAGTAGTAGCTGCCACAAATTGCAAAAAAAAAAAAAATTGTTGTTCCGCCGAACTAAAATACTGAAGTAATCTTAAGCAAAACAATTAGCCATAATAAGATACTCCACCAGTAACTAGGGGCTCCACTCGTAATCGCTCGTAATTCGTGACTCTCTTAAGGGCAAGATCACTAGTGTTACTCCCTATGAATGACGCCTCCGTTCGTTTTTGTACGTCGTCCGTCCGGACTGATTTCTCGTCTGATCGGAAGGCTACTGAATCTAAAAACTAATCAGCAACCAGGTGTTTTCAAACTTCTGATTTTCAAATTTCACGTATAGTAGAATTGGTAGCATCCTCCAGATGCCATCTGTGAACTAGAATTTTTGCCCCTGAATTTGTTAATTTAGAGAGTACAGTGGCATAAAGGATGAAATTGAAATAAATAACGTCCAAAGGAGTAAATATTAGCAAGGTTTACCCTTGGATAGAGTTATGGTCAGGAAAAACCCGGCGCCTATGTAAACATTCTAAGGAGAAATATAAGGCAATATACGACACCAAAGGTTCAACTTGTGATTTACTATGAATACACTTCACGTACTGTGTCAAGGTTTGACTTAGGTACCTAAATACTGCTTCAAAGCAACTTATAGGCACAACAATTCAAATGTAGGCTTAATTACTCAAACCTGTTTGCTGCCTAAATGGATTAGCCCAATCACGTTATATGCACGCGCCATGTAAGAGAACCGCGGCGCTTAGCATACGGAGACTTCCCATCAGATCAAAATGATCCTACATCTCATGGGATAGAAATACCATCAGTTAGAAATGAGCTCTGCCCATCAGACAAAATGTTTTTCCCATCAGATAGAATTTTTCCCCCATCAGACACAATGTTTGTTTGCGCCTACGGGGAAGAAAAGGCCTGGCTTACCAGTATGGCATACCCAGTCTTTGGGGTTCATCATAAAATGTGATTAGTAAGTAGGCCTAGTTTTTTTTTCTTATTTGTTTTTTTTTTCTGTTTGGCGCTACTCATATTGAGTGGCAACAGGGTCACTGCTGATAATCTGATTGAATTGGTTGCAGTTTGCATTGTCGGCATTTAAGTAATTTTAATTATTTCAGGGATCGTAGAGTTCCTACTTTTTCCTTATTTCCTACTTTTTTTTCTAATTACTTATTTTCCTACTTTTTTCCTGTTTTCAGATGTACAGTTCCCTACTTTTTTTCAGCCATGCGTAATTTGTTTGTAAATTTAAGTGTAAATTAATAAAATAACGTATAATATTTGAGTTCAATAAGTAAGGCACCAACTTCGTTAGCGTACATGGTCCCTGACTTGTATTTAACGTAACGAGGCGTTCTGCGCATGCGCGTTGAAAAGCATCACTTTCGGTTTCTTATCTTGCATGACGGTTTCGTTTTCACAAGTCTACCATCAACGTCCAAGCATAAATTGTTGGATAAGTGCTTAGCCTACTATTATGTTTCCACTGTTTAAATTTAGTACTAGCTGTTTGTAATTTCGTTTCTCGATACAATGAATGAGTATTAAAAACCTTAAGTGTTCTGTATTACGTCACCATGTGCGTTGTGCTTGCTGAGTCAGCTCCGATAGAATGGTTTCGTCACACATTTGGTTATTTCCAGTTTGTAGAGCGTCGACAACGAGAAAATATTCAGAAGTTAATGAGCTACAATTCCGTGCAGCAGCTTTTCATGTACTGCTAATAAAATAAAAATGTATCACTGCCGTTGGGTACGTTATAGTGGACACTACCGCTGCCCTTTTTACCTTAAATCATCGCGGGTCAAAATTTGTTATGTTGATCTTGGGTCCTACAACAAATATTTAATTCGTACTTTGGCGAAATTGTGACCGATTTTAAAATTCCTATAGACCATTTTAACCAGTAGCGTGCACAGACCACCGAGACGGCAGGGGCAACGTTTGTAAAAGGGCATGTTGAGGTATTGTTTCTGGAGACCTTTTATTTTTGCTCGTCAGTTTTTTTACTCTTTTTTAAGCTTGTCACTCTTTTTTACCATTTTCTGCCCCTTTCCTGGCCGTCTTTTTGCCCTCTAGACCTCTAGCCACTTTCTTTGGTTGCAGCACCAGCGTTTATCGGGTCAGAAAACCAAAATACGACATATTTTTTTTGCAAAAAGAGTAAAAAGGGCATTTTTATGAAAAGGGCAGGGGCAATGCCCCCTCCTCCCCTCCTGTGCACGCCACTGATTTTAACCAGCTCGAAACGAGCTTTCCTATGGCTTATAGGCCCTACACTTCAAGACTATCTCAAACGACTTTGGAGTTTATAGGCTATTTAGCAAAAACTAAAATCAAATGTGAGATGAGGATGAAAAATAGCGTAGTAGCGATATATTCTGTCTTTTACTCTTTTTTACATCCTCCACTCTCCCCCCCCCCCCCCCCCATCCCAACGGTTGAGAGAGGTTGAGTCTTGCTGAAGTGAATGCTTATATATTTTACGTCTCGGTGGAGATTATTACGGTATAGCTGGCAGGTTGCGTAGGCATTTTTTTTTCGAACAAATTACAAATCTTTTTAAATGTTCAGAAAAAAGTGTAGGCCTACTAAAAAATTCTTGTCTCAAATACGACCATGTCAGACTTGTCTGACGGTGGTTCCCTGCTCCCCCCCCCCCCAATAAAACTATATCCATAGTTGTATAGGTTGAAGAGCTACTTTTTTCAAGTTATTAAAGTGATTTTTGTTAAATTGGATTTGTTAGGATAGATTTAAGAATGCTCTTGAAACGAGTAAGTTTTCATCACATTTACTGTTATTAAGCCCTGGTATTATGCCGACGGGTTCCTTATTTTTACCTACTTTTTAATGAAAAATGTCTTACTTTTCCTTATTTATGACTTACAAAATTCCTTATTTCCTACTTTTCTCCCCTTAAAACCCGCTACGACACCTGTTATTTGCATTAGTATTGTTTCATAAGTTACTTACTAAGTGTATCTACAGAGGGGCAGATCACGATAGCCTGATTTGGGTTCAACTCCCATATGTCAAAACAACGACTACTATTAAGTGTGGCAATACTGGTAAGTAGAGCACATGCAAAGAGTTATTTTATAATTTAGGATGAACTTTAGTTATTAGAATAAATGAAATAAAACATTGGTACTTACTTTTTATTACTAAATTACACAATATACAGAACGAACCAGCGCACGAAAGCATCAAAGCTAACCTGGCAAGTTTCAATTTCCTCACTTAAAATGTGGCTCATTAAACACCATTGTTTATGGTGGGACAGAATTTTTTTAGTGTTAAATAAATGAAGAGTTTAGAAAAAAGTAGACTCTACTAGAACAATAATATAAACTTGGGACTTGAAAAAAAAAGTTAAATCTATTGTTTACTGCTCTTTTCATGTAGGAATCGTTTTAGTTTAGTTACATACTTTAGTTTGTCCGCATAAATCCCATAGAAATAAAAAAAAAATTCCCGTTATATCGACAGTATAATATCCAGTGAGATTGAAATACATTCCCCCTCGTCAAGTCCAAAATTCTCTATCTGATGGGCCGTGTGATACTTTTTACTTGTTGGGTTTTCGATGGGACGGGCCAGAACCATATTCTATAGACGTCATAGGCCTGATAAAGTGTGGCATCATCCAGCAGGCTAAAGTGTCATTATTCGCTAGCAAGAAGGGTACAAATAGTCCACGTGTAAACTTATAACACATTAACTATAAAACATATCCTTGTTTTATTTTATCCTTGGTGGATATAGGACATTAAAATAAAATAGCCAAAAAAAAAAAGAAAACAGCTATGCTATTGGCCCATTTGTTGGAATCCAAATTAACCAAAATACAATAGATTTTTGCCGCTGAAAATTAATGACGACTTTCTGACGTGTCAAAAGAGAGGTCGCGAATTGTTCAGCATTCACAAAATTAGACAAAAAACCATTAAAAAAACAAGCAACCATTACAAACAAAAAAATACAATTACAGACACGTCTCCAATGCCTGACGTGTTTTATTTTGTTTTATAATAATAATAATTTGTCGCAAGTGCAACAGGTCTGGCAAAGACCTTAGGAGAGATCACTGATAGCCTGCCTAAATTACAAAAAAGATAATTACATATAGTGATAAAAGTAAGGCCAGGGGAAGGTAAGGGAATTGGTATGGGGACACGAATGCCTTACCACCAAGGTTAGACCTGCCAGGGACTCTAAGGTCCCCGAAGGCATTGCCAAACGTGCTGGACAAGGGAGATGTAAAAAATTGAACCAAATAAAAAATAAATAAAGGCACATATAAAAGTGGAGAGGTTAGAAATATCGTTAAGTAAAGAAGTATGGTTATGGTATATTCTAAAACCAATGCATCCC
The DNA here is from genome assembly GCA_023313725.1 of Lithobius niger. Classification (NCBI taxonomy): domain Eukaryota; kingdom Metazoa; phylum Arthropoda; class Chilopoda; order Lithobiomorpha; family Lithobiidae; genus Lithobius; species Lithobius niger. Next base: position 8,422 of record JAHWFP010182912.1, read on the forward strand.
TAATATGGGAACTGTCACCACCAGAGAATAAATAATTTAGAATTAAAATGCATGCAGGGCGCAGGAAAAAAACATGTTAGAATGAACTGCAAACTGCTGGCCCAAGTAAAAAGTGGAATATGGTCTAGGGGACTCAGGGGATAGTTCTCTGGGCGGCGAAGAAAAGGACGAAAATTTATAGCCTTAAGCCGCGTTTTGAAAGAAGTGAGTGACGGCGCAGAAAGTTTCATTATCGAGAGAGTTCCAGTCCGGCACAACTCTCAAAGCAAAAAAGGATTTCCTGGAATCAAGCCGAAACTTTGGTAAAACGAGTTTTAAACGGTTACCACGAGTCTGGGTCACCGAACTAAATTCAAAAAATGGTAATTCATTGGGGAGCAAACAATATATAATTTTAAAAGTTAGGATCAGGTCAGCCTTTAAACGTCTACATTCCAGGGATTCCAATCCAAGGTCATGAAGTCTTTGACTGTATTGTAATGTACGCTGTAATTTCAAGGGTTCACTGCAGACTTGTTAAATTCAAACTTCTTTACTTTCTCCTTAGACATAACGCAATTTACAAAAAATAAACATTTAACAATCCGCACATGAATCGAGAAATTGTCCAACAAGACAGTTCGTGCATAGAGTTGCGTTCTTGTTGGGAAAGACCTCTTTTCGCGCCAAACCATCTTCATTATAAGGGCTAGTTCTCGCTACAAAATATGGAAACACTTTCGACAAGGAACGCACGTGTCTCGCACGTGGAACAATAACCAAAAACCCGGCATTCGAAAGTTGGCCAATGTTTCTTTTCATCGTTCGAGTAGAACACCATAATTAGCTCTAATTATAGTCATTAGGTAATTACGGTCAAGTCAGCAAGCAAGAGATGGCAACTTTACAACGCATACTTTTATTTTAAAAACTGTTAGATACAAGTAAGTATTCTGCATCGTCAAGTCCGGTTAGTAATCGTAGGTAAATCTGATTTTCGTATTCTACTCAAAACTACACAGATAAACATACTGATTAGCTTCGAGAAAGAGCTTGGCGTTTGTTATCACGACTTCACACGGCCGAAAAGCTTGGCGGGAATCCTTAACAAGTTTTATTTTGAGGTATAGGATTTACCAGAAAAAAAAGTCGAAAGCCTCTCGCTCGCACTAGATTATTTGACTGATTAAATTTGGTAAAACAATATGCTTTTCAAAAACAAACGAACTAACTAACTTCATTACATTAGACTTAATGGTTCTTGTTTAAGCTTTTAATGAACTTATTTATTAGAAGAGTTGTTCTACTTTGTCCGAAAAGAGGTTTGCAATTTTCGGTAGTGTAGTTTTTCTTCTTTCGAATCCACCCAACAGGCATCCGCAGATTTTAAATCGGTGGGAGAGAAGGGGTAACACCACCGGAAAAAATGGCAAATCAAGGTAAAACAAGAATTTAAATAAATACAATAACTGCCTATGCTAAAAAATCATAAGCCCACGGCTCATATGTGGGTTGGGACAGGTAAAACGACAGTTGAAGAACGGAGGACACAATTCATGGTAGGCTATGCGTAGAAGCCATCATAACCAATGCTCCGATGACGCTCTTATTAAAGGCACATAAATCCCTCCGTTCTGACCGCTTTACTCTGCGTCACCTACGCTAAAATATAGTTCAAACGACCGCAGCGCGCATTGCTATACGACACTAGTCATACTGATTTCGGGGCCGCTGCAACGTGACACATCGTACGACCAAGTCGCAAACTTGTGAGAAGGATTAATTATCCTTCCTCCAGGGCCGCGGCTTGCCAGCGATGTGGCGGGAGTTATATACCGCTCGGACCGAGCCGCTTAAAACAAGCCTAATAACATTCACGCGCCACTACTGACATCTGCATCGTACCCTTAGACCAGCAAATGAAAGGTAAATCAGTTTATATAAAACTATTTCCGGTAATGTATCGAGTGAAACTGTTAAAATATACCGGAGGGAGTTATGTGCCTTTAAATGAATAATAAAAGAGCGACATAGGTTCCAGTAATACAAATCTACTGAATGGGTCTAAACAGTCAGGCATTCAATACGACCACGGTCGACTTTTTTTGGAGGGGGGGGGGGCAACCACCAACAACCCCACCCCTTCCCCCAAATCATCACCGCGCGCCACCTTACTGGATGCCAGGTCAGATAAAAAGTATAACTGTTGGCAGAGTTGAGGGGAGAGGAAGTAGCCTCTCGTTTGGTAGCTTTCTGTGTTGGGGGGAGGGGGTTGGGGCAGTAATTAGGATGAGGAATCCTGCATATTGTATTATCGTGCCTCGCGATAGCACTTGCAAATACCGATCGCTGTTTCGCTCTTCGTCATCCCCACGTCGCTATGCTTATCGCAGTTGGCCGTGATCTCAAAACTCACCTGCTCGCATTCTAATACGTCATTTAGATTTTTATCGTCATCTTCCCCGCTGTAGATTTTACAAGGTAAGATATCGTCTCGACCTTAACCACCAACTAGAAGCGATAGCATTCTTTATTCAAACGTATATGCGTGTTAATTTTTGTTAAGTAAATAGTCTGCGATTCAGGACGAGTTACATTAATGACCAGCCAGTTTCTATTTTTCTTCTACAGCTAATAAAGTTCTCTATTTTTAGTTTTCTATCGAAAGTGATGGTGTAATGAATTTGGGACTCTGCCTTTTTAACATGTAAAAATATCCGGGCTCCTCCATACTGCAGCTACGCACTCCCCAATTGGTCGCGAAGCGGACTCACATGTTTGTCGAATTAATACTACACAGGTGCTACACTAAACTTCCGATAACTTCCACCGATTATACAATGATCGGTTTACCTGATTAGCAGGAGCTATTTGTTCGACATAACTACCCGAATTGTCAATATGTGTAAAATACGGGGACAGTTACCGGCACAAAGTAACTGCCATTTTTTTTTATCGGTTCGTCCAAAGAACGCCAGATAGGACTCCGTTTTCCGTGCGATGTTGGAAAACCTGAAACTAACTAGTATAATTCCGGTTCAACTTCTTTTCCATACGAACGGGTAATTTGGGAAAATTCTTGATCAAGGACCTTAGAACCCTTCATAAGCAAACGATTTCATCATAATCTGTTCAATAACAAAGCCTACAATTTGCTGACACGTGTTCTCATCAAAAACCATGGTTAATCGACTGGCATTCTGGGACTTCCGGCCTGACGCTAATAAGGGATACGACTGACCCGTTCGAATAAACGACTCGAGTGGGACGTGACGTCACTAGACAGTAGTCCTATATTGACGTCACGACACGAGCCCTTTTCTCTCCAACTCTTATTTCAATAACTGCTTTTATGCATAAAATGCATAAACAGTTTAAAAAGGGCTGCCAGTATTTACAATGCAAGACTCAGTATTACGATACTCTAAATAGTACTTGTTTTAATGGTTTTTGTTGTGTTTTAATGATTTTTTTTTTCATATCGGTGTTAAAGGAGAAAAAAGAGGAAATAGCGGCTGCAGCGACAACCTAGTGGCAACCGGTCTTCCTTGTATTCCGCCACTTTTTCAACGAAAATGTTGAGTCACACACCTCTATCACGCACTGCAACAGCGATCTCTATTATTTAATCTAAATGTAGTAATAATCACATTCGCCTGTTAAAAATGTGTTAACTTTTAGGCCTAGTTTTAGATTTTAGGGGTAATTGTCAGGTTTTAGATCTAATTTTTATCAGGTGTGCAGAATATGCCAGAACGCTAGAGCGAGGTACGCGGGAAATTTCAGAGAACTGTGGAAATTTACTTTAAAAAAAAATGGCTTGCCTACATGGTGAAAGGCTGCGGAAATTTTAAAAATCTGTACAATTTTTTTTGGGAAATTTTGTTCAGTAAGAACTTTATGCACCCCTGATTTTTACCTGCCATTTAAATTTCGTAAGTAGCAGCGAACAGAAAATTCTGTTCGAGAGTAGGCTTATTCATCCATGCAACATCGGGCGAAGACTTCTTTTTAAATGAAGCTAATGTGTCTGTAAAACGGAATTCTTTTTTTTTTTCACGGTTGCGTGTCTTCCTACAGTGGTTAAATGCGACGATCAAATGTAATTGAGTTACTTCGAGAAAGCCTATTAGCTATAAAGAAGCAACGAGTTTTAATATGCCGTGTTTTTTAAAGTCCACTTTACTACTACTGAAAAAGACGATGGACGGATAAGTTCGTTACTGATATAAGTCTTCCCTTCCGTTTCGGCTGTACAGAAGACTAAAAAGCAATAAGAGGAAGGGAACGTGCCCCAAGTACCCTAACCAATACCAACAATATTAAAAATAACTGTAGATTTCCAGCTTTAGAATTCTTCTATTTGTTTTTCTCGTTCTGCACTGATGCGCACGTTTTTTTTAGAGGGAAGAGATATGGAGTAAATAAAATATTGTGTTTAATGAGCAAACATTAGACAATTAGATGTTTTTAAAACAAATAACTGACATAACTTCAATTTTTTCATTATTATTTTTAGAAGGCAATATTGTAAACTATGGCAATAAACACGGCATTTTGTATGTTTTTATTATTTTTTTAAACATTCCATAGGATCTCTTACTATGCTTTGCCCATACAATTGAATCGTTGAATGCATTAGCATCAAAAGAGAATTCGTGTTGTTTGCGTAACATAGTTTTGCTATTCATATCGGTGCTTTCTTTCTTAATGTTTTTTTCCTTTCGTTTAGTTCCCTTATCCAGTTTGCCTAGCTCTCATTGTGCAGCAGGGCGTACGGTACTTAGCGGCTCCTGGTGTTATTTTCGTTAAGCTATGACCACACAAGCAAAGGGAAATAGCTGTTACCCTAAGAGGACTTTCCTCAACTACACGTCCTTCCATTTTCTAGTTACCTTTGGCTTCCGGTGTTTCTTTCTTCGAAAGGAAAATCACCTGGTTTATTAGCCTTTGGTACAATGAACAACGAGGAACGCTACTTCTATCTCAGGTGGCCTTGCTTTAGGCCTAACTCATAAAGCATTACTAAAATCGGACCAGAGTGCGCGTTGTGTCACCTTTTAAATCTTTTCCCAATAATTTACTTACAATCGGAGTTTCTGAAATCAAATGCAGTGAAACTGAAAGGATTTATGTTAAAGGTACACCCGGCCTTCCTTATAAGGGCTCGTTTATGCAACGACAGTTTTCTCGCTCACTAGCTTTTACTTGATCAATACTAAATCTGAAGGATGCTTCTCGCTTTTACCGGAGTACGCGGGTTTCGAGTTGTCTATGCGTATAAGTAACCATGGCAACGACGCAGACGCAAATCTTCTCCTCGTGCCTCCTGAAACGGCGTACGATGCTTGCAACATTTGAGCGTCGATTTATGACAACAAGAAAACAATTTTTACTGCAATAAAAGACAACGGAATGTTTTTTGTACGCCGGCATTCGATGGTTTGTCTTCGATTCGATAGCCACGAAATGGACGCCATGTTGGATTTTGAATTCTAGCTGCGAGAAGCTATTTATTCTACCGACGTTTGATCATTGCTAGAAGCTGTACTTTGAGGGAGAACAGCAAATTTTGGAATTAGCGTGAAATGACAACAATCTTGTAGCAATGTTTAAAATTACTGTAGCACTTTGTTCTTTATCCGTGTTGTTATACAATTTGTTATCTATTATCGCATTCACTTAGTAGGAACGGGAAACTAACATAAATAAATAACGGTTGACTAGTAAATAGCTTTCGGCGAGCGAGAAGGCCTTTTTGCATAAATGCGCCATAACAGCCACGTGCCGATCACCACATGCCCATGTTACCATCGCGCCGTTTCGTGTAGTAATACAAGACCAACTAAGATAGTAGCCTGCGTTCCTCGCAGGGTGGAACACAGCTACTATCTCAGTTGGCCTTGGGCGTGGTAGACGAAACAGCATGAACGCAAAAATTGGGTCGGCACAAGAAATTGGCGTAAGAAATTTAAATTTTTACCGCATTAGTCTTTTAGATTTTTGATCTCATGGTAATTATTACCAAACGATTAAAAATTAGTACATGTTCACACACAGATGGTTATTGTAAGCGTGCAAAGGATCATATACGTGCAGGATGCAGTAAATATAGTTCACAATTATTCAACTGAAAATCTCGTAGGCAGCAGATTTTAAAATGGATTTTTAGCGCTGAATTGACTATCGCTAAGTAAATAGACCTTTGGGGCCATACTTGATGTGGTGGATCGAGAAAAATGGCGCTGGGAGGAATGGACTTTTAATCGATCGCCGAAGATACTTTCTTACAAATTATAAAGGATGATGGTGAAATAAAAAGAAAACCCAGCCTTTCAAATTGCCAAACCAATTACGCATTCGTTTTTCGTCCATTCAACACGGTCAGCCATCCTCAAGGAATATTAGATGATTGGGCCAACGTTGACCAACCGTAGATAACTTTGGCGATTCGTTGTCAATGGCACAATGTTGTCATGTTGGCACAATGTTGGTATGCTTGTGCTTCCGGGACAATCACATGGTTCACTGTAGGTAACCAACAAATAGGTATCCCATCTTTGGGTCAACGAATTAATTGAACTACTAACCAACATGCTGGTTAGTAGTTCAATAACCCTTCACTGGGCCAACGTAGATCTCTACTGCCCCACCAACTTGTTGGTATGCCTTTGCTGACCCAGCGTACTTTTTTACTGCCTAACCAATAAGTTGGCAATATTTGATTTGGCCGACGTATGTCTTTATGTGCTCCGCCAATTTGTTGCCCGTCCTTCTTCATTGGGCTGACATATTTCTTTTTGTGCTCCTTCGATATGTTGGTGGTCCTTCTTTGGGTCAAGGTATTTATTTATCTGCTCCACCAACATTCTGGCTGTCGATCGTTGGGCCAATGTGTTTATTTTGCTGCTCTTGCAATATGTTGGCCGCACTTCGTCGAACCAACTTATTTATTTTTCGGCTCTAACAGTAGACTATGTTAGCTATCCTTCAATGAGCCAACATGGTGTTTATCTGGTGTTACCAATATGTGGGTCGTCCATAAAGATTGTTCATAATGCTAAGCAGTACACATGGACATGTCTCGAACTGGAATTTTGTTTGGTGTAATTATAAAATCTTATTTCTGTGTACTGCACCGAAATTGTTTACATATCGTAGGCCATCAAATTACACCATTTACTTTTACTTATTTTCTACAACCTTCAAACTTCATCATATTTTTACGATGACAATTTTTACCTCTCTGCATTCTTTAGCTTTGTGATATACACTCTCTAAGCTCAGAATTACAATCAGTTTAGGTTTTAGTGGATAACCTCATCGGTTCAAGTGCGTTTCAATTTTCCCACGTGGTCATCGAATTTTTTGTTTTCATATAATATTTATTTAAATGTTGATTTGATTTGAGAATGGTGCACCAACGTTGACATGATGAAGTCACGCCAACCGCTTTGACATCATTAGCCAAGCGTTGGAAGTATGAATGAATGATAGTTTATTGCTTATTGACTCGAAGTTTGTTATGCCAAACTTGTAGGAGTCTACAATATTCAATATTTCTTAATATTTCAACAATTTTTCACATAATTGAAAAAAAAAAATAATACTAATATGGTGAGAAAGTATAAGGCAATAACGTAAATGCAAGCTGAAGTCCATAGTTAAAAACAGAGTTGGTCAAATATATTATAAATTGATAAACACAGCAAAAAAGGTACAAAGTTTTATGTGGAAGGAGAAGAAAAAGTGAAGGTTCATCTTTAAATATTTTTAAGGCACATATGTGCTTTTAGCGTTCTTTTCAATTCCTTTAATTTTTCAACGTTAAGTAAGTCTTCAGGCAAGCTGTTAAAAATTTTTGGTATAGTGTATTCTCTGTAGATACTAAGTAGACACAGCAGGGTCGGGCTATAAACACTGGCCCAACGTTGTGCCTATACGTTGTCTCCGACATTGGCCAATGAGACAAAATAAGGTTGGGCTAACCGTTGGGTGCAAACAATGGCTCAACAATTAACCATTGGCAATACAATGCCGGTCCAAGTGGTGGGGGTGTGGGAGGTGGGGGTGTGCGGAAGCACAACGAGATGACGGAAGTATTTTTTTTTATGAGCCTCTACTGTATTTTAGTTTTTGTCATAATTTGTCAGTGGTGTGTTGGGGGCGGTCCAATTTGAGACGTTTTTGCGCTCCGATCTCTACTGGAGGCTGGCTCGGCTTCCCTTTGATAATGTGATAAACCCACCAAGTCCACCAGTCTAAATCCGCCACTGTTAAAAACATTCGGGCACAAATTGTAACGTTTGATGTTGGTATTCTTCATAATTAGACCGTAGTATAATATGAAAATTACCAGCATCAAACGCTACAATTTGCACCCGATTATTTTTAATTTCACAAATTATGACAAAACTTTATATTTTGCGTAAACTAAAACTAGCGGAGTCGCTTGCTTCGCTCGCTGATTCCGCGTCGTCTCGCTACGCTCGAAGAGCTTTCATGCTGCAACTCATGTGCTGCTGACAGACATTCCACGTCTAAAACGATCAAACAAATTGCCAGAGTGCAGTACGCCTTTTTGGTAAAGCTTCACTGCATAAACAATTGATAACAATAAATCATTCCAACAGTCTGGCCATCCGAGAGCTACGTGCGCGTCGATCCATGCTTTCAGTAATTTCTTTGATTCCAAGAGCATCACAAAATCATGTGCTGATTATTTCGGCGCAAATTAATTGTAATTACTGCTCATAGTTCGTCCATCACATTCCTAAGCGCGCCTGCATTTCATCTACATCGTTCATTAACATACGATTTGTTTGCTTGCACATTTGTAGTCTTTTCCTCCAGAAGTAATCCCCTATGAAGGTGAGAGATGAAAGATTGAGAGAGAGCAAAGCAAGACACATATTGAAAAAGTTTACTTTACGTGGAAATCGCTCGATCTGCTCGCTCAATCCATGCACCACCGTGCTACAGAAACACGAATGTTTGGCACCGTTTTAAAACCAGGTTTCCATGCATCAAGTCAGTTGCTTTGCTCGGACTGATTATTTCGATGTACTGATTATTTCGACGCAAACTAATTGCAAATGTTGCTCACAGTTCGTTCGTCACATTCCTCAGCATATCTACATTTTACCTAAATCATTCCAAACATACGATTTGATTGTTTGAACGTTTGTACGTCTTCTCCTCCAGAAGTAATCCCCTGTGAAGGTGAGAGATGAAAGATTGTTAGAGCAAAGCGAAACACACACTGAAAAGGTTTTGTTTACGCGGAAATCGCTCGTTATGCTCGTTTAATCCACGCACCTCCGTGCTTCAGAAACACGAATGTTTGACATCGTTTTAAAACCACCTCTACGGGTCTGTTTTTTCCATGCATCAAGTCAGTTGTATACAAAACCATTTTTAAGATCTATATGTGGTGTGTTCCAAAATACGTCGTCCTTTTAGATTATTTTTTCCGAGCATTATTTTCCAGATCATCTCGCTTCGCTCGAGGAGGTTTTCATGAACAAACTATGACGTCATGAACAAACATCATGAAGGTTTAAAAAAAACTTTGACGTTAGTTTTTTAGGTTCTTTCGCTTATTTGAGGGTGATAATATTAAGCTACAGCGATGAAAATAGGCCTTTACTGAGCGAAATTTAATTATCTTTCGTTTGGTCCTACTCCCATCTTTGTACCTGCTTTGGTTCCAGAGGAGTAGAGGTACAAACGAACAAATACACACGCACGCGTATAGATAGAGTAGGAGCTCATGACAAAATACTCCCATCATCTCGTTGCTCGTTCGTCCTCCTCCCCACATCCGCAAGGGAAAAAAACGCTCTTCTTCGCCAAAAAAAATCTCTATTAGCATCGTAAAGCCGCTGAAGGATGGTCAAGAATTACTTCAGAAGCTTTGGAGAGCCTCTTCAGTTTGGTGATGTCGGTTGAGTGGTTCCCTTCACTTCCGCCAGTCTTATAGATTGTGGCTGCAGCGTTGCCTGGCACGCTTTTCTTAACCCGTCAGCTTCAAGTTCTGCTGCTCAGTGGCTAGTCAATCAGACAAGCAGATGTAAGCTGAGGGTGGAGTTAGTAACGAAATATCGCTAGCTGTAAGCTTGGTGTGAGCTCTATCTACAGCAATCACAAAATTATTGTTACCATGGTTACGATCATTGGGCAGGCTACGTGAATTGGCAGGAATGACGTGGCTTTGTTAAACCAAAGCCTCGTGAACAGAAGGCAGTATCTCTGCCGCTAGAAATTTCAGCTAAATTAAAGCGGCACTATCACCGATTAAAAGTCTATACAGAATCTGGCAACACCTAGCGCTATCTGGTACTATCTAGCACTTCCTTTCATCAAGCTAAGGAATGCGCAACACCATTTCTTTTAACGAACAAACAAGACACGAGTTCTTTAATTAGTGAATGAAAATTCGGCACGTCCTCGTGCCCCAAGATAACAGGGTATAAAGGTTAACAAAAAGCTAGATGGCATCACGGTATTTTCGTACGATTTTCAATAAGTGGCACTGTCACCGATTTAAAGTTTGAAAAATCTGGCAACGTCTAGTTCTCTCTAGTAGTATCATAGATTAGAAAGTTAACTAGATGTACCGTCTCACCTCTTCCCATC